>JBBPQV010000389.1:0-22766 GCA_038092675.1 Boletus rufocinnamomeus
TGTGCTCATCGTCGCAGGCAGTGAGCAGGCGGACACGTGGAAGGGATCTGATTACGTCACCATAGTGGGCAACACTCGCGGCGGACGCCGTCCGGACCAAAAGAAGGGAGGAACGTGCGCGTAAGTGACAGCGACTCCCACTCGATAACGGCCCTTGATGAACACACGGACCGCGAGGCAGAGCATGCCGACAAAGGGCCGCACACGCTGCGGTGGGAGCGAAGAAGACCTGACACAGGTGAGACACTTGATCGAACGCGGCGGCGACCACGGCGGTTTTGGGCCCTAAGCTGCGTGGCGGCCAGCATCAGATCCCCTCTGTCACTCCACTGTCGCTGTGGGCTGTACTGCACCACTGAATGTTATTTTTCACCGCGCCAAGGCTGCCATCGACGGCGACCATGCGAACAATGGCGGGAGATTCGTAGCCAAAATCGATAAACACGGCCAATTTCGGGTTCGTCCAGATACAGACGCCGATATAATAATGGCAATAATGGACAAATTCGCGAGTTTCGTATCCAAAGAATGTGGCACGGCAGAACCGGAGTTCGTCACGAGCGGTGACGATGGGGCCTTGCCCGGCGTTGTCCGTAGCGATGGCCACGCGTGTGAACATTTTCCTCAACAGCATCCTTGACGACCTCTTCCTTCCCCTCCTCTCTCCCCTCAACCACCACCACCCATCCCCTCCATCACATGGCGCTCAACCCCGACGCACTCAACCTCGGTTATGACAGCGACGACAGCATGCAGGTCGACTCCGACTCCGACCATCCCGTCGAGCAACCCTCCCCCATCCACCCCCCTCCAGACCCAGATCCAGATGCCGACGCCGATGCAGACCCGGATGCAGATGCAGAGGGTGACGCAGAGTATGTCGACGATACCACCTCTCCAATCTTAGAGAACCCAGTTGCAGGTCCATCAACTTACTCTCATAAGCCCTATGTAAGTCTCCTCCTCCTCACCCTGTTCATTCCTAATTCTTGATTCTCTGTCCAAGGATGCGGAAGACTCGGTAAGCCCTTTCAGATCACACGTCCTTATCGGTCTTGACCGCTTATCCTCTTCCAGGGCTACGAAGACCATGTCGAAGACGAGGATGACGAGGACGAGGACGATGCTTCCTATGCAGATGACGAGTATGGCAAGAAGAAGGCCTCTAGAAAGAAGAAGAAGAAGGCCCCCCCGGTCTCGTCCGTTCCCCGGCCAAAAGGTTGGTGCATCGTCATGCATGTTTCTAGTACTCACTGACCATCACTCCAAGCAGCCATACGTCATGCTTCATCAGATTCAGACTCAGATTATGGTGCACGATCCAAGAAAAAGAAGAAGCCTCGGGTGTCTGGGGACGAGATACGTGTCTCTAGTCGAGGAAACAAGATTCCGAATTATTACGAAGATAATCAGGACCTTGCGATGCTTTCGGAGGAGGAGGCTGTTGAGACATATTATGTCGACCCATCGCTCACCAAAGAAGACGATGAGATCGAAGCCGTCCTGAGTCATTGCAGAGACGAAGCCCATGAAGATGATCCGGAAGATTTGTGGTACAGTAACGTGGTATGTCCCAAAACATGCTCCCATGTACGTTGTACTGAAAAGAGCTTTAGCGTTTCCATATCAAGTGGAAGAATTTCTCCCACCTCCACAACACGGATGAAACGTACGAGTTTCTGAAGCGTTTCAAGGGTTTGAAACGCGTGGACAACTACATCAAGGCCTACAAGTTGTATCAAGCCAAGTTCAACGCGCCAGGTCTTTCCACCGAAGATGCCGAGGCTCTTCTTCTGGACAAGGAGCGCGAAAAGGAGGATCTAGAGACTTACAAGACTGTCGAACGCATCGTCTCACATCGTGACAGTGCAGAAGCACCCAATGGCACAGACTATTTCTGCAAGTGGACTGGCCTTAATTATGAGCATTGTACGTGGGAGGACGAGAGCGAAATCCGTCCGATAGCCAAAGCTCAGATTGAGGCCTATCGTGCCCGCGAGGCGGAAGCCAAGTTTCCCTATAAAAGTGTCCAGTACGCCCGGCATCAACGACCAGCATTCCAGAAGATAGTAAAAGATCCGGAGTACATATCGGCAACAGGAGGTTCGCTCAAAGACTTCCAGCTGACTGGTCTGAATTGGCTGGCATATCTATGGAGTAAGGGCGAGAATGGTATTTTGGCCGATGAAATGGGTCTTGGGAAGGTGCAGTATAACCTCCTTTCTGTTCCGTCATGCTGATAGTTTTACTCAGACCGTCCAAACCGTCTCATTCATCTCCTATCTTTTCCACGAGATGCATCAATATGGGCCATTTCTTGTCATCGTTCCTCTATCGACTATTACCGCATGGCAGTCCCAATTTGCTACTTGGGCACCCGAACTGAACGTCATCACCTACATTGGAACAGCAGCCGCCCGTGAGGTCATTCGCACTTACGAGTTCGGCCAATCGAACAAGCGACTGAAGATGAACGTTCTCCTCACCACCTATGAACTGACCCTCAGGGATGCGAAAGAGTTGGCGGACATTAAGTGGCAGGTGCTGGCTGTAGATGAGGTCCGTTCACAATCAGCGTAGACTACTTTACGCTGACAAACACTCCCAAATAGGCACATCGCCTGAAGAATTCCGAGAGTCAGCTATATGAGGCACTCCGATCGTTTTCTGCTGCGTCGAAGCTTCTCATCACAGGTACCCCTTTGCAGAATAATGTGAAAGGTACGGGTTCCCACTGGAGGGGTCTTCAATCGCGTTGCTCAGGTTTCAATCGGTCGCAGAACTTTTGTCCTTGATGCACTTCTTGATGCCGGAGAAGTGTGCGTATATTTTCCGGATTACCCCGATACTACATGCTGACTTGACCCACAGTCGCCCTCACCAACGAATTTGACCTCAATGATGCTGATCACGAAGCTAAAATTAAAGAACTTCACACTCAATTAGAGTCGTTGATGCTGCGACGTTTGAAGCGGGATGTGCTCACCTCTCTACCTACAAAGAGCGAGCGGATCCTACGGGTGGAGATGAGTGCTCTTCAGACTCACTTCTACAAGAACATCCTCACAAAGGTCTGTTCCTTTTATTCCTCAAGAGTACATATTAGTGACTTAGACGAGACAGAACTTCCAAGGTTTGGTCAAGAGCGCCAATGGGAACAACAACATAAGTTTGCTCAATATCGCTATGGAACTTAAGAAAGCCGCAAATCACCCCTACCTCTTTGACGGTGCAGAGAATCGCACCGACAATCCTGAGGAGACCCTCAAGGGACTCGTTATGAATAGCGGTAAAATGGTGCTATTGGACAAGTTGCTCGCGCGACTCCGACAAGATGGCCACCGCGTCCTCATTTTCAGTCAGATGGTCCGCATGCTTGACATTCTGAGCGACTATATGAGCCTGCGTGGATACCCACACCAACGTCTTGATGGCATGGTCGCGTCGGACGCACGGAAGAGGTCGATCGCACATTTTAATGCCCCGGGGTCTCCGGACTTCGCTTTCTTGCTCTCCACACGCGCTGGTGGTCTTGGCATCAATTTGGAGACTGCGAACACCGTCATCATATTTGATGTAAGCAATCTAGACACCTGTCGTCGGCGTTTCCTAACCTCCTTATAGAGTGATTGGAACCCACAGAACGATCTGCAAGCCATGGCACGTGCCCACAGAATAGGGCAAAAGTCACATGTTAGTGTCTACCGCTTTGTGAGTAAGGACACGATGGAAGAGGATGTATTGGAGCGAGCAAAGAAAAAAATGGTCTTGGAGTATGCCAGTAGGTCTCCAGCCTTTCATCTCCGCTCCCATAATGAATGACGTTTTGTCAGTCATCAATCAGATGGACACTTCCCAGGCCCACCTCAGTTCCAAAGGCGAGAAAGTCAAAGAATCCGTCAAACCAGACAACCTGAGCAAAGATGAGCTAACTGCCGTCCTCAAATATGGCGCCCAAAAGATGTAAGTAACAAAAATGCTGTGTCTCAATGATTTGTACTCAGCGTCACAGGTTTGACAAGGACGACTCGCAACAGAACCAGAAGCTGGACAATATGGACCTCGACGATATCCTCAACAGGGCGGAGGACCATGAAACTATGGCCGCTGGCGGTGACGGTGGAGCTTCACTCGGTGGCGAAGGTTTCCTTGCTCAGTTTGCCGCTGTGAGCGACATCAAAAATGACATGAACTGGGAGGACATCATTCCCCTGGAGGAACGGCAAAAGTTCGACCGAGAAGAGGAGGACCGAAAAGCGGAAGAGTTGGTTGCCCAGGAGCTGCGCGACCGCAAACGTTCACACGCTCCCGTCTCATATGAAGGCATGGACGTTGACCAGCCCGCTACTTCCCAGGCTCCGAAGAAACCCAAGGCCCCTGGACCTCAGCGCAAGACCGCAAGTCAGAAAGCGATGGAACTAAAGGAGCGCGACGTCCGTGTGCTAATCCGCAGCCTTCAGCGATGGGGTAACGTTCGTCAGCGTTATGATATCATCGTGCGTTCCCAGTTTTCCTCCCGATATTAGTATTAAGGATCCTGAAGGTCAACGAATCTAAGCTTGGCGACAAGCACAAGGCCATGATCATTGATGTTGCGGACGATATCATCGACCTTTGCCACCAAGCCGTCGAGGAGAACAATCAGCAAAAGCGGACCCGCATGGCTGCTGGAGAGACATTGACGAACGCCCAGAAAAGCAAAGCTGTTCTCGTCACTTATCGCAACGTTGGCAATATCAATGCCGAAACTGTCATCTCACGACATCGTGACCTCCGTATTCTGAATAACATTCTCGGCGACATAGCGCCAGAGGAGCTCTACAACTGGTCCATTCCCATTGAAAACATCAGGCCAACTCTCAATTGGTCTGGTCGCTGGGGGCCTCAGGAAGACTCTATGTTACTCGTTGGCGCCTTTCTCTACGGCTTTGGCAACTGGGAGGCTATGGCCAAGGATTCACGGCTCGGTCTGGATGGGAAATTTTTCCTCGAGGAAGGCAAAAAAGGCGAAGATTCCTCCACGCGACCGATTCCCAATGCAATTCACCTCGTCCGACGAGGCGACTTCCTCCTGAGTATATTGCGTGAACACGACGAGAAGTTGCGTTCGTATGAGAGTTCCTTGCGGAACAAAGGACAGCTAAAGGTTTCGGCCACTCCTCCCCCTACAGTCGTGGCTTCGTCATCCACCACAAGTAGTCGGAAGAGACGTGCCGAAAGCGAGGCTGTCGCATCTGTTGAAGATACCTCTACCAAGAAACGCAAACGACGACCCACCCCTACATTTACGGACTCTGAATCATCCGATGAATGGTGCGTATCTACGTTGGAAATCATTTTTTGATTTTTGATAAACTGTGGTCAGTCCGTCCATGGACGAAGTTGCAACAAAGGAGGAGCTGCGACCAGTGAAGAAACAATTGGTGGGTATTGTACTATACATGATTGACTGCGAATGTCGACCTCTGCCCAGAAACAGCTTAAACTATCGGGAGAGGATATGCCTCGAGATGACAAGGTTGCCATCTTGAAGGACTCCCTCGCTGCCATCGGCCGGCGAATCGAACTCGTGCTGCAAGCTAAGCAGGCTGCCGGAGAAGACCGAGAAAGGTGGCGTCGGCATCTTTGGACGTATGTGGACGCAATGAATGTGATGTGAGCCATCTGAGTTTCCCCGCAGGTTCGTCACGTTGTTCTGGCCTAAAAAAGTCAAGGCTTCAAAGCTGGAGGAGATTCACGCGAAGATGGTGATGAAAGAGGCCGCACCTCGACCATCATCTGAGGCAGCGAGCTCCAGTAAGAAGCCCCGACCCACTACAAGTGGAAAGACCAATGGGTCATTACCCGCTTCCAGCACGTCCATGAAAAATAAACGGCAAGTCGTGCCGATGATCAACATTGGGGTCGTATCTCCACCTTTGGCTCACTCTCGATGTTCTTCCCCTCCGTCTTAATATTTGTCGGCTTACCCGAGTAATACAAAGCAAAGCTGTCATAATAACAACTCTTGCATATCCTTGTAACCTTAGGGCGATTTCAATTGCATTTTCCCAACCATCACTTTGTAAACCGGATATATCACTGAGAGGACGTAGATGCCTAATGTTACAAGATCGAGCTATCGCGATGTGACCAAACGCCAATACCAAACACATCTTTTCAAGAGTACCTAGAAGGTTGATAACAAGAGAGCAGTGTCAATGTGTTGCAATCCTTGCTCGTCATCATCGCGGTGTCACGCGCATGGCTGACTTGAGGTTGCTGGCATTACTTTGTCTTCGATGTCGAGTTGTCTCGACGTTGACTGTCGTGTCGTGTTCAACCAAAAACTGTCGGGAGCTACTGGCGGTGGCGTGCCGCGCATGGTTGGTATGTCTCTCTGCCCGAAGTCGCTCGGCCTTCTGAAGAGTTGGAAGGGGTGCCTCGCCCAGCACTTGCTGCCGCGCTGCCTTTATCGCTGTAACTGTATTCCCAATGAGCAATCCACGAAACACTAGCACCGGGCTCAGAGAGAGACTGACCCTCTAGCAAACGCGAGTCTGCCTCTTTCGTAAAGCTCTGCGTCAACGCAGTGTACCTCTTCACCTGCCAACTCATCTGGGTCGCACGCGCCAGATTACCCTGAGAAATTGCCCACTTTTTCTCCTCTTTGAACCGCCTCCGCTCGCTGTCCGCCAGGGAAGCACGCGCACGGAGTATGGCGACCTCCCGTTCGAGAGGATCCATGACCCGCTGTGGGTCGACCAGATCCTCAGCCGAGGACATGATCGACGGCGGCACGGACGCTTCCGTGCGCCATTTACGTGACGGGTCTTGTTTAGGGGGACGCATGGGTTTACTGGGACGTGGGACGTCGGCGTAATCGGTGGTAGCGGACGAAAACTTGACGAGACGCTTGCGACGCTTTACTTCAACGACGGAGTCCCCATACTCGCTCTCCGTGTCCCCCCGACCGCCGCTGAAATCATAAATGTAGCCGTCCTCGATGAGTTGGGAGAGGACGTCGGTGACGAGAACGCCGAGGGCAACGCCCAAGAGGGTCGTTGCGCACTTGCTCACGTCTTGGAGCATCGTGAACTCGACTGCGAGACGAGCTGCGATTGCAAACGCGACTACGAATGCGAAGTCGCTGAATTCCATTAAGGTATAGTATAGTGCGACACCTTGGACGACGCCGAGGAGGATGACGTCCCCTATGGCGTCGGGGGTGTTAGGGTCGTTTGGGGCATGACCAAAGAACTTGTCGAGGGCGATGCGAGTGCCCAGCCCGAATAGCAGGGCAGCCGACGTTGAAAACATGGACTAAGGTTAGAGAGCCAACATCGATTGTGCCAAGGTGTTTCAATATTGTTCGCCTATTTCGGGTACAGTGGGAAGTTGGGAACCAAATATTTAGTAGTCAGTCGGCAGCGAACGCCGATAACGGAGCGTACACTATATGATGTACAAAGAACAATATAACAAACGAGGATGGGTCAATATGAACCTTCTGCGTCCACATAATTGGCCATTGGATCTTCCGTGTTTCGACGATTCATCCGGTAGGCCTCTGCACGGACATATGACGGTTAGAGTGGGTCGCATACACACACGAATGGGAACTTACCAAGTTCCTCTTCCGTGACGTCGTGGCTGCTGATTTCCAATCCCTTCTTCTTCTTACTGAACCGGTCCTCATCATCGCCTCTCCGTACTTTCCGCTTCTTTTCGTCACTCAGAGCTTCAGCTAAACGTTCTTTGTCGAGGGTGACATCGCCTTCTCCTACACGCTTTTTCGAGTAGTTCTGCTCTATACGTCCTCTCGACTCCTCAGCCGCTTCCGGTGCTGAGGGGTCGGATGTCGAATTTGAAGATGAGGCAAGAAGGGCTTGGGCTGTTGATGCGTACGCAGCTTCTTTGCCAGCCTGGCCAGCGCAGTACGATATGTGTATGCCCGAGTGGCAACATGCATAGCCCCAAACACCACTCGAAACATCGTACCACGAGCCCCACACCGAAGTATGATTGTTGATATAAACTAGGGGCAATGTCGGTATCGAGCTCTCCGGTCGAGACAATATGACTTACCATCTTCGGGATATTTTGATCGTGCCTTTGCGCGCTCCTTGCCTTTAGTGACCTGACCCGTTCGAGAGTACTCGACATAGTTTTCTGTTTGACCATCCATGATTTCCTTGGGGGCGTTCTCGAGGTACTGCTCTCCTCCGTACTTTGCAAGGATGGATTCCTTGGTCACCTCCTTGAGCTTCTCCTTCTTGTCTTTGTATTCTCCGTGCAGGAATTGGCCTTGAGTTGGACCTGCATTCAGGTGAACATCATTACCATGTTGCGCAGCTTGCCACGCAAAAAGCTGGAGTCTTTGAACTTCTGGTGCTTCGCCAGAGTACCGGAAGAAGTTCTCCCCAGCAAATTTGGCCTACATTCAACGAGTTATCAGCTACCGAAAAGAAAGGAGAAAATGACATACATCTTCTGGAGCAACGTTCTGTAATGGAGCATCGCGCATAGAACGGGTTTTGGGATCGTAGTAAGCGCTTTCAGGATCCAAGTTCATGAGGTATTTGGCGGTGTCTTCTCGGATACGTAGATTTCGAACGGTGATGCGTGTCTTTGTGTCGAGTTTCTGACCAACTGCATCTGCTGCATCTGCATATTTGTCATCGTCTGCATCCTCCTCGTCGCTAGAACCAAAATCGGGGTCTGCGGCCTTCTTCTCGTTTCCAGCTTTAGCCACCTTCCGAACGGCAGCCAAATCAGTCGTGGTCTGATTATCAATCTCCTCTTCACGCAGCTTCTTTCGGGCGGCCTCAATAGCCTCATACTCTTCGTAGATCCTGTTATGCTCAGCGGGGTCATACCCATTCCACCGGTCCCGTTTCGCGTCGTAGCCAGACGCGACTTCCTGTGTAATTTCGTCTGCTTGAATGTCTTTGTTGGTGAACTTGGCGCCCTTTCTCCGAGGACGCTCCAGACAGTCCTGCTTCTTATGTGTCATGGCCCCACAATTTTCGCATGCGCCTTTGCGGTACTTTTTGGCTGCAGGACCACGAACGCCACGGTCATACCAGTCGTCGAGTTTGTTGGAGGTGCGATCCTCCGTATGCCGACGCTGATGGCTTAAGGATGGGGCACCGGTGTCGAGATACCATGGCGCTTGAGAGATATATTCTGGAATAAGGTGTAATGGTATGAGTGCGACGAGCAAGACATGAGACCAGGATAGAAGACGTACGAGGAATATGTGGGTTGATAGGCTTTCCTTCCTCGTCGAGTGCCGCAGGTGCGGTACCGGCCTTACGAGCGGCGTCGAGGTCTTTCTGGCGACGAAATTCCTCGCGCGAAAGCTTTCCGATAGCTGAAACATGGTTTCTGAGTGTCTGGAATTGTGAATTTTAGCGAGCTGAACGTACCAGATGAAGCCATGGTATAAGGAGCGAGTGAAATGATTGGGCTTAGTCATTTTAGGAAGTACACTGTGGCAGTGTCGCACGTGATCTGCGCGATATTATTCGCCGGTTTGCTTCTCTTCGGATATCATGGAGGCTCTCACCAGCTCAGATGCAGACGACCAGAACGATGTCTTGCAGGCGTTGTCCGAACACGAAAAATCGAAATCCGAGCTTGTTCAACGCGTTCTCTCCCAAGTTCAGACAGAATTCACGACGTGGAATGTCGCCCACTGTCACCAAGCCCTTACCTCGTTCGCTGCTCCATCTACTTGGCAGTCGTGTTTGCATCCCGATCTTCGTTCGCCCGGTTTGGCCTTCACAGCAGCTGTTTCCAATTCATCGCCTGACGCCCGACCCGTTGTATCAGTGGCTAACTCCCCCTCGCCACCGGTCTCTCAAGAAGTATATTCACCCGATGGAGCGGTTATCGAAATTTCATCAGTGAAATTGGATGTCATTCACCCATCTTCATCCTTGGAGCCTCATCCGCCATACGAATCATGCTCTCCATTACATCGCAATGTCTTCAAGGGTGACGATAGCGACGATATGGCTTTCATCCCATATGCAGATGATCAAACCTTCGATCAAACTAGTCACATACGTCAATATGGGTCGTTTTCGTGGCAGGATTCCTTCGATCCTGACTGTGAGCATCATACGCGTTTCATGATCGTTCGACACGATAACATATAACAGTTGTGTAGTGGAAGTGATCGTGCTCGAGGCGGTGTACAGACTGCAAGTTCAATATGCTCTTACCTATGATGAAATTGAAGATTGTAATGTTTTGCCACTCAAATTACACTCACAACCCGGCAAACCTGGTGTACTCTCCACGGTTAGAAGACGGTGAGTAAATCAAGCGTCTTCTTGACGTCGTGCTTAATGCATGTAAAGCGATCGCTTGCATTGGGCCGGAAATACAATTCCAGCGTCTTATACCTTTCCACCCCCAACGTGGCCAGAAGGATCAGACTTCCGCAATCGCCTTAAAACCTCGAATTCATTATTCTGTCCGAATCTAAGTTGTGTAGAGCCACTCTGCAGTATTCACGGTGTGCAGCATTGCTTACCAGTACATGCACGCATTTCACCCATCACAGGTTACGCACAGTCGAGCCCAATCCGATGCCTCTCAAGTCGCAGCTTCCGGTGTCCCACCTCCTTGCTGAGGTAACGAACCCTTGTCGAAATCAATGTTTTATCGACAACAAGACAGAGGAGGTTCGTCCATTGTCTTGTTGCCTGCAGTGCACTTATACTGTGTCTGTGTCACGCTAGCCTAATCCTTGGGATGAAGCTGACCTTGACATGTTCAAAGTCATCTCTGAAATATCACCTAATACCACTCCTTGTGATCTTGCAGAGTTATGTCTTAAACCCTGTTATGAGGTGATATCATTCTTTTGAGGGCTGCACATGAGTTGAAGTGAAAATAGGTGTTTTACTACAGGAAATTATTATGCCCGATTAATTCGGATGCAGCTCGACCCGTGGATATCAAAAGCCACCGGCGTGTACTCAGATTCAATGGTACATACCTATTTCGCATTGATCCTTACCAGTCTTACCTTTCATTTTAGATAACAATTCAACACAATTTACACCGTATGTCCTTGGCGATTTTCCTTTCCCTTCGCTTAGAGCCTTGCTTTAGCAACGACCCTTGCCACCATACCGGCCCTTGTAGCAAGTCTTCCGGCTGTCCATGCTTCAAAAATCAATCGCATTGTCAACGCAATTGCCGTTGCCCTCCAGAATGTAAGCCGCTGCCTTCACCGCCTTCGGCACGAACCCACATTGTATAGGCAATCGCCGATGGCAAGGGTGTCGTTGCTCAAGAGCTAGGTCAAGGTGGAGCTGTGTGACGGAGCGGTGTCCCTGTGTTGAAGCCTTCCGGGAATGTGATCCAGAACTATGCATAGATTGCGGATGCATGTGAGTGTCACTAGACGTTCAGTTAGTTCTTTATGCTGACGGATTCGCTCATTTTCCAGAGGTAAGCTTACGCATTCTGGTTCCAACCCCATATTTTTCTCGGGATTTTAGCCGATGACACACTGTGTCGGAATTCTCAACTCCAGCGCGGAGCTCGCAAAGTTCGTGATCCCTTGATAAATTAACATAGTTCATGCTCATGTATAACAGGAATTAGAGGTCAAAAAGAGTTCTTGGGGACTAGGAACCTTCTTAGCCCAAGCGGCAAAAGCAGGCGACTTGATATCAGGTGCGCCATTCCCAGTACCACGCAGCAGTATAAATCATGTTGTTTATTGATATTATCGATAGAATACAATGGAGAGGTAATCTACGACCCCACAGTCGAGAGCCGAGGGTAGGTTTCATTTGTCGCGATGGTTCTAATTCAATTCATTCTTCGCACAGAGATCTTGCTGCACATCGCAACCGATGTTATGTCTTCGGCTTGAACGATACGTTTTCTTTGGATTCAACCTATGCGGGCAACATCTCTAGATTTATTGACCACTCTGACGCCGAACAAAGTAGACGGGTAAACAGCCAAGCCCGAGGTACATCCCCGCCTAGCCTTTTCCACGCAAATTAATTTGTTGCCTTAGTTCGGCTGGTCAATGGGGATCATCGGATAGGCATATTCGCTAGTGAGTTATTCACAGTCCTGCAAAGACTTGATTAGACCCATTTCACAGTTCGAGACATGGAAGCGGGTTCGGAGGTCTTGATGGATTACGGTTCTCGGTTCTTTATCAAGTGAAACTGTGAACGCTCAGGTCACACTGACCATAGTCACGTAACATCTCCAGACCGGCCTGGATTAAGTATTACCGCCAACGCAGGGACATTATACCTACATGGTCTTATTAAATTCTCATGAGTCCCGAGTTTGCTCTTATTGGACTGTGATAACATTTTTTGGGGCTCTCCATGGTGCCAGGAGTCAAGTCGATGGCAGCGGGTGGTGGTACAGCTAGATATTTAGGTGATCACCTCGTCAGTGTGGCGGATTACGAGTGCCGAGAATTGAAATTCATTTTTACCATAGTGAGCTTCCTCTCCCAAGGAGCTGGCGGTCTGTATCGAATTAAGGGGCACTCCAGACATAAGAGTTGTCAGAACCAGTTTCTCTTCTGCTTAACGGCATGTCCGGGCTCGAGAGCACAGAGAATCTTCGAGTTCTGGTCAGGTAATCACCGTACACGCACCATGGTTTACTTTCCATCTTGAGCCGCTTGAACGCTGACGCTGCGACATCCGCCGGCGAGGCGTCCAGACGTGTTCACGACGCACGTGTGTTTACTTCCTGGTACAGGGTGATTCCCCGTACACTTGGGAATAAAGATATTAGAATAAATTGGGGTTTGAAGTTCATTTGAAATTTACTCCAAGCTTGAGACCTAATTGATTTCGGGGCCCGAGGAGTGGGGAGTAGCGAGCCAATGCGAGCCCTTGATGCGAGGGCTCAGGCAGGATCACAACACTCGAGGAAGCAGACAGAAAAAATACATACCTAACGGGATAACGGGCGGGTTAGAAAGGGGAGACCGAGGAGTTTTGCCCTCGTATGACGCAGTCCGAATGTGAAGGGCAGTGGGGAGTGCCGCACAAGGCACCATGCGGGGCGCCACACGGTGGCAGTCTTGGCTACTTACTGGATTTCGATATATGCCCTTGTAAATATTCAGCCGAATGGACTGCATAGAGCCTTGGGAATATCCTAGGGCAAATTATGCATGGTAGGCTGCACGAAACAATTCAGCGCTGTGTAGCACGTCTCAACTATTATGAGCACGAAAAGCAAGCGTTTCTGTATCAAAGAAGTTGGCACGCACTCCCTACAGCCATTTTGTGGTCAACTAGGGCAAACCACGACCACGGAGGGGTATGATAAATAGTGCGGATTCCAGTCCGAAAGGTCTGGACTCAGGGGTAATTACTCCAGAGGGTAAGCTATACAAAGTTTCGCTCGGTCTGGCATCCCTGCCAGGCTGCCTTATGGAGCAAAATTCATTCGGATTTTACGCGTGAAACTTTTATATTTCCAGAGCCCGCGGAAAAGTCACCCTGTCATGTCTAGGGGGAAAAGGTCGTTACCCAGGACCGACTATGGTCAAGCCGCGGAGAGTCACCCTGTCATGTCCAGGGGAAAAAAAAGGTCGTTATCAGGACCGATTATGGTCAAGTTGGTTACGGCCAATGTTGAGCCTGGAGAGGTATAAGTGCTGTGGTCAGTTGACTCTGGTCTTCTCACGCTCCCCTCCGTCCTGCTTCATCGCCAAAGCGCAACACTGGTATCGCCAGAGTCCTTAATGAAATACAACAGATGAATGGGATTGCATCATCATGAAGTAAACGTTCTTCCAGAAAACATCTCTTGACCGTGGTACTGTTTCCATCTTTCTTTGTTTCGGCCTTGCATGATTTTTTCCTCATCTATTCTGCTCTGGATCAGTGCTGTTTGGACGTGAACTGTCTCTTGTAATGTTTGTGGTGTTCTACCCACTAAGTCATCCGTCCTATTTTGATGATATATGGATTGGTATCAGGGGTTGCTCAATGTTCGTTGCATCCTTCGTCATTCAGAGCAATATCGGGGGGAATCAGACCAATCGGTTTCGCTCCCGGATTCCAGACGAACATTCTCTTTGTCTGCCAAGCACAATTCCGCTCGAACGTTCTACAACCTACAACCCCCGCCTTAATTGAAGTTTCTAATTTGCATGACTCCTGACTTTCAGCACATGCTCGCTTGCCACATAATCTTCAAGGGATCTATCTCACATCAGCAGGGCGGAAAAGAAAATCTGCGGAATTTTTTCTGTTCACGAGTTGGACCCTTTGGCATTTGGGATCGCGCAGCCTCCGCCGCTCGTTGGGAGGATGATCTGTTGTCGCACTGTCGCCGCAGAAATCCCGTTCCTGACAAAGTGATGCGGATTGACCCGTACGAGATCTGGTATACAGTCAATGCCTCGTGCAATTGCTGATGGAGGCGGCGTCTTCGAAATGGAAATGGGGTGTGGGGATAATGGCAACCTTTACGGCGCGTCAACTCATTCCAACTCGGGTTACTGCCCGAAAGCCTTAAAACCCCATGCTCATACTCATCCTCCGGTTTTCCATCCCCACATCCTTGTCGACTTCGTCTTGCCCGCAAGCGCGATAAGACCCAAGACTTTTCCCCCACCGTCAGCTAATACTTCTCAATAGCCAGCGTCATATTGTCGCTTTGTTCGTGTTCGCCTTTTTACTACCTAACTAGAAAGCACCTTCCCTCAATTTGACCCGCCTTACAATGCTGCGCAACAAGAACAGCCCGTTGCACAGGAGTGGGAACCTGCTGTGCGATAATTTAAGCGGGAGCGCCCGAATTGTCAATCGGTGCGATCGAGTACTTATAAAGGCTGCGCTCTCTTATGACTCGATCACCACAGCAGTTCGTTAGGACACTCCCCTAGTCCTCAACATCTCGAGCCGAGCAGCGTTGTCGAACGCACCCCAACGCCTCCGTTTGTCTTTTTGGGTTAAATCTATTGCCATCACTAATGTGGTTTGCTTCAGATCCCTCATGGCGCCAATGATGGCTCCTGACAGGAATGTTCATTGGTTCCATCCTATGGACATGATGGCTTCTGTAGGTTTTCTCGCTATTCGACTTCGGAGATTGCCCATCGTCCGACATCACTCACAGGAATGCTGCACCGCCCCACCCCCCATATACACCTCACACCTACCCCAATTCTCAGGTTATTATCCTACAGCTGACAGCAGGTTCGCTGCTGATGCATACGGCCCATTCGAGCCTACATTCCAGTCCCTTGACAACCCCACGGATTTCGGACAAATGTTCTTCGAACCCATAGTTGTACAGCAGCCACCAATGCCTCCCATCCCACCAGAAGTGTCCATTCCACCGAACTCAGGTTTTCAGCTCCACCCATGCCGGTGGCTGGGAGGCCCACCGTGCAACGGCTCCGCTCCGGGCAGGAACCGCGAGATGGGAGAGCACCTACGAGTATATCATCATTTTATCGGGCACGAGCGGGATACCGTTCAATGCGAGTGGGAAAACTGTGGTCAGACGATGCAGCGCATGAACGTCCCGCGCCATATTGTGTCCAGGCACCTCCTCGCCGCGGCAAGTTGTCGCTTTTGCGGAAAGCGGTTTAGTCGGCCCGATGTGGTCGCTCGTCACGAAAGAACGTGTACCGGAATTATACCGGTCTCAAACCACTCTGCCGCCAGGATTTAGAGGATGGCCAACGTGCCCTGCAACCCTGTGATTGCGCCATGCTGACTATCTGACTGCTTTCAGTTGTACTGCGCATTCTGTCAAGTCGTGAAATTCGCTCCGTGGATCGTGGAACGTAATATGCACATCGTTGACCCTAGCATCTCATTTATGTTATCATCCTCATATGCATAGCTGAAACCATCTTATTTATTGTAACAAATGCTCGTGTGACGCTGCTGTTACTTGACATGTTCTTGGAGTCGACTGCGTGCCAGTCATTTAGTCGCCGCTTTTCTTGTCGCTTTCGCTTGCTAAGGAGTGTAGCTTCTTTCCTCGGAACCAGCGCTGACAGTCCACGTGGGCATCCACGTCGCGGTCTCACCGGGTTATGACAACGACTGTCAAACCTTCGATTTCCCAACCTAGTTCAACATGACATGAATGTGCCCCAGAAGGGAGGGGTTCAGCGCCCGCCCTGTACCCAAATGTTGGGGTCAGGAAACGTGTTGATGGAACGAGGAGCCAAGCAGAATTCTGGAATCCAAAGGGAAAGAAAAGGTCTATTGTTTTGCGACGTTTTCGTCAAACCTTGCAAGTCGTGGGTAGTTGTATGACGACTCGGGCCTGGAATCGCATTCCACATGGCGGGGATTTCGTTACCCACCATCGGACTCTCGGCTCGCTAATCAAGGAGATCCCCAACGAACGGATGGAATAATCGTACATTTCCCGATTGCACAGATGGGTATCTAATTCAAAGGCACGGGTGGCAAAGGGGTAGCCAATGCGATCGGAAGGATCTGTAACTTTTCCTTGTCCCACTTGGTGTGCCATCAACACAAACATCCAAGCATGCGTCCAACAAAGAGGTCAAACTTACCACACCAGACTTGTAATAGATGTCGTCTTCGATAAGCTTACGAGCGGCTTCCAAATTTTCCGCCTCGATGATGATGCAAGAACCAAAGAACTTTCTATCAGCAGGGGCTGCGTTGGTGGAATCTGAGGTCAGAACGCCTCCACCAACACCTGTGTGTTCCATCAAGCCTCCATCAGACGACGATTTCTCGTAAGCGCTGCCATCCGATGCTTACGAATGATCCCCTCCTTGGTTAATTGGTGTGCATTGTCGAGGTGGCTTGGTCGCACGGCGAGCCGTCTCTCCAAAGTACCCGCAGCTGTGTTATCCGGAGCCCAGACGACGAACGTTGTCAACCCTTGATTTTGCGCCATGGTTTCCACGGAAGGGTAAATTACAGCAAACGGACGCCATTGCGAGGAGATAAGACGGATTGCCGCCCCGGATGACAAAGCAACGTGCCAGCTGAGTTTGGCAGGTGAGTAAGTTTGAACCTTGGTCACCAGTTCGTTCCCATGGGCCATGGCGTGTGCAAACTGAGGGAGCGCGGAACAAATCTGGCAAGCAGGCGGTCTTTGCCACCGCCGACCACGATCATTCATGTCATTCGTCCACCGTCCGTTCACCACCGCGTCAAGATCGATATCCACCCCTTACCAATTCGGCATGCGTGACGCGTGGGCAACGACTGCGGCGTTTCTGTTCGACTATTCCGAGATCGCGCCCATACTTGGTCTGGGCTCCCGACCACGCGGACGATGAAGCGCTCGCGCGGAGAATGGCTGTCAGGCCGAGACATTTTATAACGGCGAACAAGCATATCAAACAAGGCATCTTGAGTGAGTTATGCTGGGCGTGAGATGTGCCGTTCGCCTCGCTCACTCGTCATCGCTTCCTAGAGGTGGCCGGTGGATTGATTACCCCAGAGAGCCAAGACGCTGCGACCATGGATAAAAAGTTTTTTGGTTCGGTTCTACTATACGAAGCCAACTCTATCGAGGATGTCAGGAAACTGGTCGAACAAGATATATATTGGACGGAGAACGTTGTAAGTTGGTCTACAAGCCCATTCAGCTGGACTCTAAGTATCGTGTCATTGAACCGTTAGTGGGACAAGGAGAAGCTAATAATTCTCCCGATGTTGATGGCCACAACACTCCAAGACAGGGCAGGAGTTACACAGCCAACCGCAGAAGATTGATGACATGGTGCTATGAATTCTTGATAGTGTTCAGAATGCCAGCGGATCAAATGATGCACAGGGGGGTAGAATCCAGAACTAATAATTCTTTCGCCTGAGCTATGACAATCGGTGAAATTGGAGCGTTATGAGTAATCCAACGGAATTTCAGAATACCGCTTCTGATCTTTTCAATATTCCCTCTTCGATAGCCTTTATCTCTGGTGTCGGCGGTCAACACGGCACACGCTGGGCAGTATTAGAACAATCACTTACGCATCGCAAGATGTGCACTGTGGAATCTTGATATGGATAGCGTTCCTAACCACCGATCAGTCCGTACTTTACGCTACAGGAGCAGTACTTACCGATTCCAAACCACAGCCCCTCATGCCCAGAATCACGCCACGCGCCCATTACTTGACCGTCGTCATCCACTCCCCAGATCTTGCCTACCTTGGAAGCAACCTCTGGCCCGCAAATATCCCGCATGACGTCGCGATGATCACCATAACTGCGGAGCCTGCATGAATATGGGAGTCTATGAATAGCACAGACGCGCACCCTGTAGCTAATACAACGATGTCTGCTTCGAGTTCCGTGCCGTCTGCAAACTTCAGACCCTTCTGTGTGAAACCTTCAATGGAGCTACCCTGCTTGAGTTTGATGTCTCCGTTGATGATGTGTTTTCCGGTTCGCGTGTCTGCCGAAACCATCATCATCAGGAACTTGCCAAACCCATGTAGTAGCAAGACTCCTATTACTCAGGTGATAGCCCCCAAAACCTCCAAACACAAGCGGTACGAGCCCGGCGTTGTACGGCCCAAGGTTGGTTTTGAAGCCGGCCTTTGCAAGGCCGTCGTACAATTCTCTGATACATGTGTCAAGAAATTGTCGCCGTTTCAGAAAGTACGCACTTATCTACTGTCGCGACAACCTTCGCTACTTTCCGCTGTTGATATAACCGTGAGACGAGAGTAGGCCACGAAGCATTATTCATATCCGCAAGGTCTGTCGGAAAACCATCTCTGAAATTCTCTGTAGAAATGATATTCATGTCCCTGTAAAACGAATCAGAGCACGGACGACCTACCGCCGAGTAACATGCCCGCTGCCTCTTGAGAAACGACATAGTTAGAAGACCGCTGATACCTGTCATTGCGTCTTTTCACATTGTGACACGAACAACAATTTCAATTTGCGTACATGGTGACATTGATTCCGTGGTCAAGGAAATCCTGAGATATGTCGTGGGCTGCAAATGAGCGTCCATCTCAGAGGGACAGAATCGATGAATAGCATCCGAGAACACGACAGACCTGAATTACAAGCTCCAATTACGACCGCTTCCTTGCCGAGGTGGTCTGCTGCACTCGTAAAATTTGCCGAGTGCATCACCACTCCCTTGAAATTCTCCTGTTCACACAAGCAAGGGAAATCAGGGATTTGGTAACATCACAGACGCAAGGCACACCCTGCCAGGAATATCAGGCAACACGGGGTGACCCCCGTATCCAGTAGCAAAGATCAAATGGCGTGCCGTTAGAACGCGTTTCTCGGAAACTCCCTTGTCGACTTCGATTGACCAGGTTTTTGATGATCCGTTCCAAATGGTCTTCGTGATCGTGCTCGATGTCCACACGTTCAGTTCGAGGAAATGGGCGTAAGATTCCAACCAATCAGCGAGCTGAATTACACAAGCTTCTCATCAGACGGAATCGGATAGCTCTCCTCGAGTTACCTTGGGTGCCGGCATGTACATGGGCCATGTACAAGGAAATCTTGTTGGGGTTGGGCAGTACAACACGTTTAGGTAGGTTGTTTCCGAATGCTTACGGTAAAAGGGGGGTTTGATTGAGCCCTGTAGAAGCGTATCAGCCTCGCTGATGTGATGTAGAGGGGTATGCGAGCCGTACATGTTGTCCCGTGAAGGCACAATGACTTGTACCTATATCTCCACTAATCCAGTAATCACGAAATTTATTTGCCCATCTCCTCCAAACGTGACAATTAGCAGACGACATGACGTACCATATCTCCAACTCGGGGTTTCTTATCAATAATGAGGGTTCGTACACCAAGGTACTTGAGTCGTGCTGCAATCTCGAGTCCGGTGTGCCCAGCTCCGAGGATCACAACCGTAGGATCATTGTTCGGAAAATCAATCTCTCGCTCCCTGTCTTCAACCCAAGTCCCATGATTTGGCACGGAATAACGCAATGTACCAATCTGATGCCAGCGTGAACGGCAGCAAGAGCGACGCACGATGTAGAGCGTACCTTTTCTGGAAACTCCGTCAAGCTTTCGAGGCATGTAAACAACGAATAGGCCTTCCAGTCTCCTCCCGGGAGGGGCACGAGGTATGCTATTCCTGTCCCTTGACCTACCTTTGTCCTGAACGCAAAATAGAGACGGAGAAAGGCAAGATCCGGCCAGGGTCTTTGCAACGTCGGCTCTCGAAATGCATCATGAAGGAGACGCAAACCGGTCAAGGCCGAAGGGGCCAGACGTGCATGGAGCATACGCGTGATGGCATCTCTGCCAACCAGGGTACGAAGGTCCCAGGTGAGTGCGAGGATGTCTTTCCAGTTCCCATCGTCGGTAAAGAGAGCTATGATTTCTGGTACGTCGTTCTCTCGTGCTGCTTTGGAGAAAGCAGCAAACCACCTCGTCGCTACGTTGTCGACGCTGATGTCATCGGGAGGGTCAACACCTAGACGCTCGAGGGTAGGCAGGATCACATTGTGGCCCATGATTGATGTTGGAACGTGGATCAGGAGTGACAAAGACAAATATACCTCGAAGTGGACCGTCAAGAGACAAGGAAAGAGACTGAGAAAACGGACGAACTCGCTGGGTTCTCAGGCTGGTCGGTCGCAGGAGTCATACTTATGCTTCGGGTATGGCAAGATAGGACTAAAATAACTGCTACAGTCTGATGTCTGGGATCTAAATGAGAATATCATGAGATTTGTTCATTGAATCGCGTAGCTCGACAAGATACCCAACAAGATTGTTCACATACTCTGATGGACGTGAGTGAGCAGGAAAACGTCCGAGGCCCCATAAACTCTGTTCACTAAATTTGGTAATACACGCTGGGGTCCCCTGAATTTTCAAGTAAGACTCTTGTTTTCGACCACTACTCACCTCGTAGGTTTAGCTGAATTTCCTTTCCATCTCATACAGCTTACTCCTGTTGCTGTGGAGCTTGGGATTCGCCATCACACCAAACATTCAACCTGTGGTCCCACTCACTTGACGACATTACCTCCATGAGCGATTCAAACACTTCAAACCCCCCTTTTCTTCACAAAGCCTTTCCTGATTATGACTACAATAACTATGAAAAGTCCTTACCGCCTTCTCCCTCGACCTCCACTGGCGGCAAGCGTTCTGCATCCTCCAGAACCCCCTCATCCAGATCATCCCGGGAGCAGCCCCGGAATGTCCCTATTACAAAAGAGCTCTCATGTGAATGCTCACAGAGGAGCAGGAGACTACGCGCGACCTCGAGCAACAGCTCGCGTTCAGCACGGGGGGAATCACACGGCCAACTCCAGAAGATTGATGACATGGTATTATGAATTCTTGATGGTGTTCAAAATGCCAGCGGATCAAATGATGTACAAGGGGGTAGACTCCAGAACTAATAATTCCCTCGCCTGAGCTATGACAACCAGTGAAATTGGAGCGTTATGAGTGATCCTACGGGGTCTCAGAATGCCACTTCTGATCGTTTCAGTATTCCCTCTTCGATAGCCTTTATCTCTGGCGTCTGCGGTCAGCACAGTGCACGCTGTGCAGTATCAGAATAACTACTTACGCATTGCAAGATGTGCACTGTGGAATCTTGATATGGGTAGGTTTCCTAACCACCGATCAGTCCGTACTCTACGCTATGGAAGCAGTCTATGCTCACCGATTCCAAACCACAGCCCTTCATGCCCAGGATCGCGCCACGCGCCCATCACTTGGCCATCGTCATCCACTCCCCAAATCTTGCCCACCTTGGAAGCAACCTCTGGCCCACAAATATCCCTCATGACATCGCGATGATCACCATAACTGCGGAGCGGAGCCTGCATGAGTGTGGGAACTTATGAATACTTAATACAGACGCGTACCCTGTAGCTAATACAACGATGTCTGCTTCGAGTTCCGTGCCGTCTGCAAACCTCAGACCTGTCTGTGTGAAACACTTGATGGAACTACCCTGTTTGAGTTTGATGTCTCCGTTGATGATGTGTTTTCCGGTTCGCGTGTCTGCCGAAGAAAACAACCATCATCATCAGGAACTTGCCGAATTCATGCAGTAGCAAGACTCCTATTACTTAGGTGATAGCCCCCGGAACGTCCAAACACAAGCGGTACGATCCCGGCATTGTATGGCCCAAGGTTGGTTTTGAAGCCGGCCTTTGCGAGGCCGTCGTACAATTCTCTGATGCGTGTGTCAAGAAATTGTCGTTTGATGGCACCGTTTCACAAAGTACGTACTTGTCTACGGTCGCAACAATCTTCGCCACTTTCCGCTGTTGATATAACTGTGATACGAGACCAGGCCACGAAGCATTGTTCATATCCGCGAGATCTGTCGGGAAACCCTCTCTGAAATCCTCTGTGAAATTGATATTCATGGATTCATGTCATTGTAAACCGGATCAGAGCACGAACGACCTACCGCCGAGTAGCATGCTTGCCGCCTTTTGAGAAACGACGTAATTGGAAGATCGCTGATACCTGTCATTGCGTCTTTTCACAACATGACACAAACAATACCCTCAATTTGCGTACATGGTAACATCGATGCCGTGGTCAAGGAAATCCTGAGATACATCATGAGCTGCAAACGAGTGTCCATCTCAGAGGGACAGATCGGCGAATAGCATCCGAGAATACGACAGACCTGAATTACAAGCTCCAATTACGACCGCTTTCTTGCCGAGGTGGTCTGCTGCACTCGTAAAATTTGCCGAGTGCATCACCACTCCCTTGAAATTCTCCTGTTCACACAAGCAAGGGAAATCAGGGATTTGGTAACATCACTGACGCAAGGCACACCCT
>JBBPQV010000390.1:0-22726 GCA_038092675.1 Boletus rufocinnamomeus
CATATGAACATACCCTCCAGCCATAGTACTTGCCAAAAGCGATTTCCAAGTGTATTCTAATGGTATAGACAACATATAAAAATCTTGGGCCACCAGGATGGTTTCCCATAATTCTAGATCCATATCTCCTTCTACTTCCCCTACCCCTTGAAAATCACATTTCCTTCCCAGCTCTCTTCAGGGCAGTATGTCCTCCCTTTTCATATGATGTTATTCAAGTGATAAATTATATAGGAGGACCTATGAGTGGGCTCATTAGACATCTATAACACCAATCCTCAAAATATAGTATTCATAATAGCCATTTTCACATTTTTGACATATTTCTCATTGAGATACAGCTACTACAGCTCATTTGAAGTCGATATTAGTCCATTAGAATGCATGGAATATGAATTGAACCTGAGGAACCTGTAGTATTATGGCTGGATAGCCAGAATAGTAGATAGGGGCTCTCAGTATCATGTCCTCAATTCTGACATTTAGAATACTTCTGGGTTGAAATTTTGATTCAAAATCATATGGCACTGATCTATGATATATATCAAACCTATACTATATACATAGCTATGCAAGGGTGGAATGTATGTGAAAGTGTGATGAAGCAAAAATGAGTAAAACTCCTATATGAATTCAGTAGGTGTCACATATTGTGTTGTATTTTGCTTCAGCCATAGAAAACTCCCATGCTATAATTCTCATCTATACTGCTCATATCCTACTCAATTCTGAGTAGATGTTTATGAGACTTTTGGCCCATGTTCCCAGGTATGTTATTGGATGGTGTTACACTAATGTGTAGAACCTAGTCAAAGTGCACACTCAAGTGTAGTGTGAAGACACTAAGAAGTCCAGGGGTCTCACTATGACAAAGCAGAAGCTTAATCACTTGTGGAATGACCAGGCTCTAGCAAGTAGATTGCATAGAACTAGATGTGGAACTATAGTGCAGAGGTGATGTATTTATACTACTGGGTAAGGTGCACAGACCATCTGGGCACAGACCATCTGGGTAGAGGGGAAAATGAGGTGATGCAAGAGAATTGCCTAAAAGAGGTTAATCATCCAAGTTGTGCAAGTCGTCCATAAAAGTAGTGTATCTCAAAGTAAGTGCCATAAGGGTGTAAGCCTCTTGTGTATGAGAAGACAAATGTGCGAGAGTGTAGTTAGAAGGATAAAAAGGAAAGAAATCTGTAACAGATAGGTGCCCCAATTGTCTGATCTATTGAATGTGAGCATAGGATGGCATAGGAATCTTATCAGTGACCAAACAGAGATTGGTGATCATCTGAATATTATAGGATCCAGGGAACTGATCCCAGATGCAGATGGCATGTAGAAATATGTATAAACATATCTCAAAACAACCACATGTGTCTAGTAGAGGCTGTATGGGTGTAATGGAGAATTAGGCTGGAAACATGATTTTCAAGGGGTAGGGGAAGTAGAAGGAGATATGAATCTAGAATTATGGGAAACCATCCTGGTGGCCCAAGATTTTTATATGTTGTCTATACCATTAGAATACACTTGGAAATCGCTTTTGGCAAGTACTATGGCTGGAGGGTATGTTCATATGTGTAATTTTATGATTTTAGGAGATTTTGTGACATCTATTTTTATAGGGTGCTTCAGGAGCTTGAGTGGCTTCTAGGAAATGTAAATATACATGCTAAAGAATGTTTTGGGACCCTCCTGAGCACTCTTCCATCAAAATGCCAAAATTCCGGAATTTATTTCTGATTTCTTATCCATAAATATAGCTTTAGAGAGCTGGTGTGGCTCAAATACACTGATATATGTGGTCAACCATGTTCTATTAAATATTAGGAGACTAAACTACAACATCAAATATCACCAGAAGCAAGGGACCAAGGGTGGTGAAGCAGAAAAGGCTACGGAAGGGCTTAGGGGATAATATATTGTTATTGCCCAAAAGGGTAATCAGATGGTACAAAAGCATCAAAAAAAAGCAGTAGAAATGTGTGACAGCCACTAAGTTGAGTTTGAATTATTTTCAATATCCAGTTCAATTGGCCATTGCTAGCCATTCCACAATAAAAAACATATAAATAAGTGGTAGCTTGTGATACATATATTGTATGTACATAGACTAAACTACAACCTTTGAGAAAGAATTAATTGGATGTGGTGTAGCAATGAGCTCCCAGAGCTTGATAAAGTATGAGAAAGTTGAATGTTAAAACTCCAAACTAATTGGGATGAAATGGATACCTAGATAATTACAAAATGTTGTTTTTGGAATGCTCATGAAATCAAAAATGTGGATGGTATCTGTGGCTGCTTCAGATATGCTTATGTAATCATGTCTAAAGTGGCCTGTTTCCATTTGGAATGCTTATATAATCAAAAATGCAGATGGAAATTGAAGTTGCTTTGGATATGCAGCTGCTTCAGATGTACTTATATAATCATGCCTAAAGTGGCCTGTTCCTATTTGGAATGCTTATATAATCAAAAATGCAGATGGAAATTGAGGCTGCTTTTGGATATATGTGGCTGCTTTACATGTGCTTATGTAATCATGTTTAAAGCAGCCTGCCTCTGTGCTGTGCTGTGCAGTCCATATGTGGCATGAAAATTTCACCAGCTGCTGATGTAATCCAAAAGCAGCCATTAGCTATATCTGGCTGCTTCAGATCTGCTTATATAATCATGCTTAAAGTGGCCTCCCCCTGTTGTGTACTATTATATCCAATTTTGGCATAGCATTTCCACTGCCCACTGATGTAATAAAAAGCACCACTAGGCTTATGGCTAATATAATTACATGAGCCCAGCACTTTCTGGTGGCTGTGGCAACATCTAGGTTTTCTGGCAAGTGACTCTGTGGCAATGTCCACAATTATTTGGTCAACAGTAGCTATGGCTGCTCCCAGTCACATTCTCTCATACACAACCATGTTCCTATTCACACACAACTTGTGTTTCTATACACCATGTCTTTACCTACCCTTACTTAGTTTCCTTATTTGGCTCACCTGCCCTTAACAACTCTAGGCAGTATTTATACTCAGTTGTCCTTACCTGCATGCCTTAACTTTAACCTACACAATATGTCATGTATCTTGGTTCACTCCTGGCTTGTTTCTCTCACCTCCTCTGCTTCATCATCTCTATCCTAGTCAGGACCAGCCCCTTTGACTATTTCCCTTGATGATAAGACTTTCCATTCTTTAGACTACTACTCTTGACAAGTAGTATGAGTGGATCAACTACTTGCTGGTGTACTATTGTTACAAGTCATACATAACAGTTTGAGCTTGCCAATCTTTTCTATATATGGATTCAGTTGTCAAATACCAACATAAATAAGCTCCTTGACATTTTCACTACATATCTCCACAAACATGGAGACCAGCCACCATTCAGCAACTGTGCTGAGTTGCACTGTGTAATTGATGGCCTGCAAATTGATAAAGCAGGCTGGGAATCCTTTGGTGTAAAGTATAGTGGAGATCAGATGGAAAATCCTGTGCCATGGATGCATGATATCTGGATGCATGATCTCAAGAGTGTTATCATACAGATCCTTGGCAATGCAGACTTCAACAACTTGATGGATCTTGTATCATATAGGAAGTATGAGTCAGCAACAAATTCATATCACTGGCAGGACTTCATGTCAAGTGACTGTGCATGGGAGGAGGTAATGAGTAAGCTGTCCATAATGCATATTATTAACACTGACTTTGCCATAGGATTTCATTGCTCATGACCCTATGACACATGGGTCAGTATTGCTTCCAATCATTCTTGGATTGGATAAGACAACAGTCTCCATTGCCACAGGCCAGCATGATTATTATCTGCTATATCTCTCCATAGGTAATCTGCACAATACTGCATGATGCACACATAAAAATGGTGTAAAGCTGATTGCCTTTTTGGCAATGTTAAAGAGTAAGTTGTGCACATTCTGAGCTCTCTTTATCTTTTGATGTTGTATATATTAGCTATGAAGCAACATGAAGCCACCTCAGCATTTCATAAATTCTGTCACCAACTCTTTTACTGATCACTATCAAAGATACTTGAGTGGTTGAAGCCTTATATGTCAAAATGGAAACTCAAACAATTCACTGATGGCTATTTTCACCAGGTGATCTTCACCCTTGGACCTTCATTGCAGACTATGAAGAATAGGTTTTGCTGGCATGTATTGTATACAATTGGTGCCCAAAGTAACATTAGCAAAACCTGGACTTAGCCACAAGTGTACATTACAATTACAGCATTCAACAGCTGACCACAGCCAACAGCTGATCAACAGCCAATCAATCCCATGGAGTAGCAATTTCTGTAAAATACCAGCCAGCCTATGTGTCATATCCCTACCAATCACTGGCTAGCCCATGCTGGCCAGTGAGCAATGAGTAGTGTAAATGACAGGCTGGCTGGTGAATGTATAGTTCATGGTTTGCTGGTGGGCCCATGACTGACAAAAGAGTAGTATTACATAAATGAATGAGCCTTTCTTGCCAGTTGATGAATGGCTACTTGGCTGTGCATCACTGGCTGGCCCATGGTAACCAGTTTCTTCTTTGCTGGTTGGCCCATGGCTACTTGGCTGTGCATTACTGGCTGGCCCATGGCTATTCACCTATACACCATTGACCAGCCCATGATAACCAGTCCCTCCCTTACTGGTATATGTATCTTCTAACTAATAGTTGTATATCTCACATCTCAGTCATTCTCCACATCAGCGAGCAATTCCAGCATGCTCGGTAGGCTACTAGTATGCTATTGGTAGTACTCTCACAGTAGCTTTGTTAAAGCATTTCATTTCACACAGTTCTCATGCTAGTGTTCCTTCTAGCTAGTGGATGGGTATTTCACATCCCTGTTGTTTTTTGCACTTTGGTGAGTGATTCTGGCATGCTCAATAGGTGACTATGATACTATTGTATGATGCTGTAATCGTAGCTTAGCTAAACAATTTCATTCCACCGAGTGCTCTTGCTAATGTACCTTCTACCTAATAGTTGTGTATTTCACATCCCATTTCTTTTGTGTGCTTTGGCAAGTGATTCTGGCAAGCTAAACAGGTGCCTATGATGCTATTTGATGGTGCTGTAATAGCAGCTTAGCCAAACAATTTCATTTTGCTGAATTCTCTCCCTAATATGTGTTACAATTCTTCTTTTCCTACCTTTGTTCCTTTGTTCTGTGCATGTGAACCCCTATCTTTCCTTAGCTTTTCCATTAGCAGCTGGACTGTTCTAGCCCTGCCTGGTACCATTACTTCATCCCAGCTTAGCTGGTTTCTACTATCTTCCAGCATATTCTATGAACTTAACACCAAATCTGGAAGCCTCAGGCAGAATGGGCATTAAGGGCAATGTTGTTCGAATTGCATGATTTTTGCAATGCAGCCAATTACAAGAACTACAGAGTATATGAAAGGTGGCTGGATTATGTATCATTATCATTATCAGACTAAAATTTAGACAATAAATATTTAACACAATTATATAGGCTATTATGTAGAGCAAACACTTACTGTTGTAAAAAGGCAATTCAAATCAACATTGTCAGGAAGGGAGTGGAGGTGCTTCTGGGGCATGCTCAGACTTGGGGTATGAACATGTACAATTATCAGTCCCAGGCTAAAAATATTATGAATCAATACATAGATCAGAGCCACATAGCAGCCTGCTCATCCCCATATGAAGATAGCCAGTGTAGTAACAATGACAATACCATAATGTACTGTATTATGGGACATGATTTGATATGCCCTTTAAAGAAAACAATGAGATATTGGGATTTTAAACAGGGTCTTTGTGTTAAGGCTGGGCAAACTCCAAGGGGATAACTTCAGAACTCTGAAGTTAGTTGAAATGGCAGGGACTTTGACTTCACTATATGTGGTGCACCCTTGTCAGGAGTCTGGTATCCTAGATTTATGCACATGGGTCAGAGGTAGACTTAAAGCATTCTAAGATGCTAAGTCAAGTGGAGTGTGCAGAGAAGAACTGTTGAGGTTCAGTCAGAGGGTTTGAAATTTAGTCTAAGTTGATATTCAAACTAAAGAAATACAAGAGTGGTTTGGAGAACTTATATACTATGCAGGTACATACTGTGGGATTAGTAATGAAGTGGAGTTGCTTTGTAAAGATGTTGGAGGATAACTGAAGCCAAAGCTGTGTTCCTAAGCAGAACACCAGTATGGAGGAAACTAGAAAGTGAGGCTAGTACAAATATGGAGAAATGTAAACATATCAAACCATATGTAAGTTATGAAACATTATATCACTTATTTGGCAGTGGAGTGGAAAAGCCTTATATTTGAGAAAAGTTATAATATGCCAGCTTGGCAATTATAACCAATCAAGTACAAACAAATCATTTCAAATATATACCTCCTCTTAATCTTCACCAATATACTGCTTAATTATACTTTTTTATGAATGAAATACATTGTCAATTTCAAGCAGATAGGGCAAACAAGCTATTAGTACAATATAAAAGATGAGTTGGACATAGCTAACAAGCAGTAACTTGAGTACAATGTGCCCAGAAAGCAAGCAAATAAAATGGGCCAGGAAGCATTTGGATACCACAGGAAAATGTAGATGTTGAATGGGATTGAAGCAATGCTGGACAACAAGCAACAGATGTCAAATGTCTGTTTTGCCAGTAAATAGCAATATATTAATTACAAACATAGTCAGTATAGATGACACTCACCAATAAGTACATACTCATTCTTATTTTCATCTGCCACAACCAGAGTGGAGTTAGGAACTAAACTATGCATGCTGTTCATGATCTTCAATAGCTGCAAATCTGAGCATCATCCCACTGCACTGTAAGCTTCCTTGTGATAGCATCCCAGTTCTGATCTGAGAATGTGTGAGCACTTGTGCTAACCTTTTCCAACACTTTGTTGAGTGTGGTTGGAGTCTTTCAACAGTTTTCTTTCATGTCTGATTTATTGCTGAGAAACAAGATAAAGAATTGATTGATTACCTATTACACAATTCTCCTATAATACCAAACAACAAGTTTCTACAAAGAAGTTACCCTTTGAAGTGACTCAGTCCTATACACAGTTGTTGGTGTCATATTATACTATCCAATCCATGGAGTTGTTAAAGATTCTATTATTCTTCCTACTATTTTTCCTGATATTCTAGAGTGACTTTCACATTTAGCCCCTATCTATTAATCCCTATCACCTGAGCATAGTAAATGCTCAATTCCAGGATGCTGCTCTGGACTTCTCCATTCTTGCCCCTGTTGTCTAGACCAGTTTAGACTATTCCCATGGTCAGTGACTTATAATAACTTACATTGGCTCATGACTGGTTCATGTTTGCCTCAAGACTCCTTTTGACTCACACTGATTCATCATGATTAGATCTGACTCATATGATATGCCCATAGCACCTATAACACCCCATTGGCACTCCTATCAACTTCTCATTGCTGACCTTGATACCCTGTTATGTAACATATTGTTGGGTATAGTGTATACAAGTGTAAACCCCTAGACAGTATATAAGGCTGAAGTTGCCCTCTTGAGGACCTTAGTTCCTCTTGGAGATTTTCCAACTCTCCTAGCAGCTACTAGATTCACTTAACTGTCTTCTCTGATGGCTTGCACTTCAGAATAAATGTTGGTCAGTTCAGAATCAACATGTTTTGTATCATCAATATAATTATAATTGTGATCAATGTTGAATGATAGGAGTAGTATATGCCATACATGTATAATTGTTCACACAATTTCTGTTTTTAAGTACAGACTCAGCTCATCTGAGTTCTAATCACTTCTTTATCCCTAACCACTACAGTCCCACTCACCTTGCTTAGTCAGCAGGTAAGTACACTGTACATGACTTTACCAATACATGCACTGATTCAACAGGTAATGAGCCCTGCTAGTGCTTAATGCACAGTGGTATTCCATCAGTTCTGTGCATTTTCATGCCAAACTAGACATGTCTACTTTAGTGTCTTTTCACAGAGTATGATAGAACATGGGACATATCTCATGTGCTCACATGCCAGAGCACCCTTGATGCACAAGTATACCCTATACTTATGCTCAGATGTATAAAATGTCACCCAGATCCTAAGGGAGACTCTGTTGGATTGAATATGTTCAGGAAAGTGTGTTTCTTACACCACATTTTTCTTTGTTTATTCATTAATTTAGGAAAAGTACTGATGTCCCTTCACCCACAGAAACCACTATGTCTTCTACTCTCAAGAACCTTCCTTGTTTCAATGGGACCAACTACAAGCATTGGACCATAGACATGGAGTCCTACCTTTGCTTCCAAGGTCTCTGGACCATCCTTCATTATAACCAACCCAACCACATCTACAGTCCCACTGGTGACATCATCACTGACAGGACCATGGAGATCCATGTGTGGGAGAACAACAATGACAAGGCACTTGGGGCCATTCACCTCAAGATGGAGCCCCATATTGCCTTCAAGTTCATCTCCCAGCACTACACTGGTGCTCTCTGAAATGAGATTGAGGTGGCTTATGTTGGATATTATATTCCATATTTAGTACCTACTGATTACATAAGCAATAATTACATCGCACCACATTAGTTTACTTTTACTTTAGTGACTACTAAAGTATTCTATAGCTTACTCCAAGCCTACTATCGCCAATGCCTTCCATGAGTTCAAGGCAATGATGAATACCACTATCCTGGACAACAACCATGTAACCCCCTCCTTCATGGAGTTGAATGTGCAATCTGCACACCTTCATGAGGCTGGGCATACCATCTTGAACAAAGTTCAGAGTATAATTGCTTTGTCCAAAACCCCAAGATATGCCGATGTCATGTCTCAAATCATGCATACATCCACCATGCTGTCTGTTCCTGCTGGTTCTGCTGCCAGCACTGCACCTGTTTCCAAGGTCCCCACAGTCACTGAGATTGAGGAGCTCATCACCACTGCTTGGCAGCAACAGGTGACTCATTCCAAGCCTGCTGCGCCACAGGCAAACAAGATTTCCACTGTCAAGTGAAAAAGGGGAGACTTCAGCTTTCAGCAGCAGCAGCAGCAGGGCCAGGCCAGTTTGTCCAAGGACAAATCTAAGGAGAAGAAGTGCTGTCATCAAGGATGATGTTCTAAGGCCAGACAGGAGAAGCAGGATCAGTGCAAGCAAGCATATCTTGCAGCCACCTCTAATGCTGCCCCTGCCACATCTTTCGCATTTGCCACTCCCATCTTGGCCCCTACTGGGCCTTTTATATTTACATCACCCATCCCAGATTTGCATGCTTCGGCACATATGCAGGGTTCCATTCACTATGGGGAGCCTGCTTTCCCTCACACCAAAAACACCACCTCTTTGGCATACTGACTGGGCATCACACCCACTTGTGAGACTCTTTGCACCCTCAACCCTGTGGCCAACTGCCACATTGATTAGTCTGGAGGTATTCCCTCCTTTTCTTGCCCTCTCCAAGAGCAGCTTGAAGAAGTCTCCATTGATGTGCAAGATATGCTCATGGAGATTGAGGAAGATATGGTGTCACTAGGTGAGAACTACCAGGATGATTACCTGGATCAGTTCTTTATCTTCAATGAGAACATCACTGAGGAGCCTCCCTTTACCCCTCCTCAATCCTATCCCATTTCTCCCATCGTTGATGATGTAGATGCCCATCCTGCTCTCAACCTTGGACTCTCTCCAGGTGGTCCCTCTTCCCTCACACTTGCCAACCAGCTTGGTGCCAGGATCACTGGTCCATCTGCCTTCTCACAATATTTTGTGAATTCACAAGATGATGATGATACAGTTGTCAGCTCATCCTCTGGCACCTTTATGGGCCCCCCAGCCAAATCCTAGGATGAGGAATCTTGGTCAGTATTTCAGTCCTTCTCACACCACTCAGATGCTGATGTGTAAACATTTTCGCCATAGAAAAACATATTATATATGTTGTTGTTTGTAGTAGATAGTGAATGGATTAAATTACTTGCTTTGTCCACCACATTTTGTGATGACTGTCAGAAAGTCTCTGGCAAAGCTAAAGAGGTTGAGCATCACCATCATGGTCCACCTCCAGATATGTGGCTACTTGATTCAGGGGCTTCATGTTACTTCACCAACAATCTCAATGATTTCATTGAGTATGCCAAGTTTAAAGAGCCACACTTCTCATTCATTGTGAATGGCAAAGCTCCTATACTAGGAGAGGGTATAGTCATTATTGACTTTAAAGGTTTACATGTGCAATTATTGCCTGTAACCTATATGCCTTCTTGTAATATCAAGCTCATTTCTATGGGCTCTCTACTTCATAATCAATGCCTTACAGTCCAGGTTTCTCCTGGCTTATTTGAATTTTACAATAAGTGTTTGAAATGCACAACTCTATCCTTCCATTTGCATGGAGCAGACACAATGTTCTGGATGTGCACTCCTGCTGTTAAACCACATGTATATTGAATATCTAAGTACTATAGGTAGTCAGTACTAGTGATAGGTAGCTCTAATAATACTGTACTCACCTCAGTGGTTGGGAAACCAGCTGAGGTGTAACTAGGCACTACAACTGAAAATACTAGTTGTAGCTTATGTAAGCTACTCTCACATTTGTAAACTCCAACAATGCAAAGACTACATCCATGGCCTCTGTGGATTGTGAACTCCTTCATTGCTGCTTAGGACATCCTTCAAAGGACAGCATAAAAGCTGGATGAAAACATTTAAAGGACTTCCCTGACATGGAGATACCTAAGAAAGAAAAGATTTGTACTGGTTGCCAACTAGGCAAACAACCCAACCAGTCATTTCCTCATACCAAGTGCAGGGCTACCATGCCGTTTGAGCTGATATACTCAGATCTCAAATTCTTTGAGGTGGAATTGTACCACAAGTACAAATATGCCATTGTCTACTATGACAGTTCTACATCAATGACATGGATTCAGTGTCTATGGTCAAAAGATCAAGCACTATGAACTACCAAACAATTCTTCTCCTACATTCGCACCCAGTTCAACACCAATATTATGTAAACTCTAGTGGAGAGTTTACCTTGAAAGCATTCCAAGAGTACCTTTGAGACAATGGAATTCATATCCATTGATCCACACCTTATGTACACCAACAAAATGGTCATGCTGAGCAATTAATTTGCACTTTAATGGACAAGGCTCAGGTGATACATCTCCACACCTGCCTATCTGATTCTTACTGGGAGTTTGCACTTTGTCATGCAACTCGTGTCTATAATAGGACTCCCATGAATCATCTCCAATGGGCTACCCCCCCATGAATTCCTTCAGGGGGAGAAACCCTCTGTCTCACACTTACAAGTTTTTGGATGTGGTGCATACATGCACATTCCTGATGAGACATGCAAGGACAAGCTGCATTCCAAATCGCAGCTAATGGTGTATTTAGAGGTTACTGCAGAAAATGATGCTAACTACATCTTTACAGTATGCACCCTAATGGATCTCTTCATAAATCCACATATGCCATTTTTGATGAGAATCTATTTCCAAGGTGTTCCAGTGTTTGCCTTCACAAGCCAGTCAGTCATCCATGAAGGAAACCTTACCAACACACTGATGGTCACTCTGACCATTCCAATGACTCTGACTCTGACAATCTTGACCTGGAGCCTGCAGTGGCTCAGAAGCCTGATCTCATTTTGGAATCCATTCCTGAACCAGAGCAACAGCCTACTTCTGAAAGGATTCCTGCACCACCACCAGCTCCAGACTCCTCCCAGGGCTCCATGCCTGCCTCCTCTCAGCCCACCTCCTTTACAGTGATCTGAGTGAACCTGAAAAGTTCCCATTTACCCTGGCAATATCTATGGTGACAAGTGTTATCCATTGAAGCAGGTGAAGGATATTGAGAAAGAATCCTCTTGGAAAAGACTGATCAGAGAGCCTTCCACCTCAAAGACACTGGACACTCCTAATGTCCCTGGTGGCATGCCACATTCCCCTACTCCTTCAGAGCAGGATGTTGAACACCTAACCAGTGAAGGGGGAGACACTTTAATTTCCTTCTTGTGCCAACAAGTGATTCCTTTTGCAGAATCATCAAATTCTTCCAATTATCAGGAATGGTCCTTTAGGGAAATTAACAAATTACCTGCAGAGGAACAGAAACTCTGGTGGAAGGCCTGTGAAACTAAGCTACAAATGCTCAAAGAATGCAAGGTATGGAAAGTAGTTGATCACCCCATTGGCTGTAAGGTCATAAAGAATCGATGGGTTTTTCATGTGAAATCCAATGGCCATAAAAAAGCCCATCTAGTTGCAAAAGGCTTCTTTCAAGTGGAAGGTCTAGACTATGACCAAATATTCTTGCTGGTTGTCAGATTTGAAACTGTGCAATGTATGCTAGCATTAGCAGCCCTAGGAAAGTGGCATATATCTGGACTTGATGTCCAATCCACTTATCTCTAAGGAGTCCTAGAAGAGGAACTTTATATGGAGTTTCCTGAGGGTTTCTTGCCACCCAAACACAAAGGCAACAAAGTGCTGAGACTTCTACATGCAATCTATGGATTAAAGCAAGCTGGGATTACCTGGTGGTGTGCACTAGACAAATCCATGAAAGATCTAGGATTTGAATGGCTTTGAACAGATGCCAGTCTCTTTGTGTACAAGCAAGGAAATGAAATAGTACTTGCTATCATCTATGTCAATGATGTATTATTTTGCAGACCCAACAAGAGCCTAGTTGAAAAACTTAAGGCCACTTTTATGAAAAAGTGGGAATGTTGAGATCTTGGGGAACCACGTGAATTCCTCCAAATGAACATATGTTGAGAAAGTCACCACATATATATTGACCAGCAGAATTATTTTGACAAAGTCCTTGAGCACTGCAGAATGATCACTTCTTTACCTCAGGGATATTACCCAGAGAAGAATAATCTACTGGTCAATCCAGAACTTCAGACTCATTTTCAAACAGTCATTGGATCATTACTTTATCTCATTATTGGGACTAGGCCAGACATTGCCTATGCTGTTACTCAGCTAGCTTGCCAATCTGCCAATCCACCAAAGGATCACCTTGATAAGGCCCTTTATATCTGCCAATACCTACTTGACATATCAGACTATTCTCTTGTCTATGATGGATGATCTGGCAAAGGCTTAATTGCTTGCACTAACTCTGACTGGGGTCAGGATAAAATTACTGGTCACTTGCAGACAGGTTTTTACCTTAAACTTGCAAATGGGGTCTTCCTTTGGAATTCCCATCTTCAAAAAACAACTGCTCTGTCTTCCACTGAAGCAGAATATATGGCTTTGAGCAATTGCTCTTGCAAAGTCATTTGGATAAAGCAAATGCTTGAAGAGATTGGACACAAGCTGAATCCTATCCTTATCTGTGGTGACAACCAAGGTTCTCTCTTTATCACCGAAAACCCAGTCACTGAGAAATGATCCAAATACATCCTCATCAAATACCACTATGTATGCAATGCAGTGATGACCTTCAAGCAGGTTGAACTCTTTTATATCCCTGGAGATGATAATCCAGCTGATATATTCACTAAGAATCTTGGACATGTCAAGTTCAAGAAATTTCAACCACAGCTTGGTTTGGAGTTTCATAATCTCGCCTTTCCTTCTGGATTGTGCAATTGATTACTTATTTAGGTCTTTCAATACTTCAGTATATTAGACCAGGGGGAGTGTTGAATGATAGGAGTAGTATATTCCATACACATATAATTGTTCATACAATTTCTGTTTTTAAATATAGACTCAGCTCATCTGAGTTCTAATCACTTCTTGATCCCTAACCACTACATTTCCACTCACCTTGCTTAGTCAGCAGATAAGTACACTGTGTGTGACTTTACCAATACATGTGCTAGTTCAACAATCAACAATCAATATTGTCATATTAGCCAAATATGCTTGTGTCTGATTTGACAATGATTGTTTGAATTCTCATGTTTTTATAATTGAATCACATCAATGTGATACAGTATAACTGATTGGCAAGGTAATGTTGCTCTTTGCTCACCACACTCTACCTGGCCACCATCATTATGTATGTACAAGAACAATGAGTTTGAGTTGCAACATTTGCTTACTAACACCTTCACTTTGTTTCTTGTCCACATTGAGAATCAAGATGGCATGAGACCTGGTGAATTACCTGGACCCATCCTTGATTTGAACATTCTCATTGAGATCATTCAAATGTTACATACAAAAACTGTTGTCAAAGAAAACACATCATTCATCTCAGTTCTGAGTTCCAGCTTGGAGAATCATCTGTGCTATGTGGGCACAGCATTTCAGTGAAGGTTAATATATGTGGCAGAGGCACCCATTTGGAGTTGGATTCTTACTGAAATGTCACACCTCACCTTTCAGCATATTAAAGTCCATCCAATGGACACATTGGTCCCTGGACACTGTTTTCCACTGCATATGCAAAGTCACCATGACGTGGCTTGCAAAGAGTTCATTCAAGCCCAAGTCAGATACTGCTACATACATCCTCTCTTATGAACTAACTCATCTAAGTTACCAGTGACCCAAAATCAACTCACTGGAATCCAGAAAGATATTCACATCTTTTGGAGGTTACCAGCCTTCTGCAGGTACATTTAACTCCATGTAAGCATACTTGTATTTGTTTTTCCAACAAGTGGCCAGTGTTACTTTGCAGCTGGATGAGGTTGTATACAGTATACACCCTGGGGTAGTACATGTTGAATGGTGCAGTGCTTTATTCATGAGGAGTCTGATCATTTGAGAATCACACAGTCTAACATAACAGAGGATGAGAAGAAGACTATACTTTCTCAGATATTGTTCTTAGTCATATATGGCCACCACTTGCTTCATCAATTTATGGTGGATGAGCATGTCAAATGGTTCAAAAACAATGACTTTGCATATAGCTTGAAAAAATCCATTTCTAAATGTATGATATCTACACTCATCACTCTCATGTTGTACAGCTCAGTATCATTTATTCATGGATCTTCTTAAAATGTACAACATACAATATAGTATTATAATTATCATCTATACTGAATTATATATTGTTTCATTCACATTCAACCATCTTCAAAATTGTAAATATCATGCTATTTTTGCTGTCTTGTGTTTTCTCACTTATGTTCATGCTTGCCTATTTATATATTTAATAGGATCTAATCTAATTTCATAAGCATTAGACATGTTATGAAGTATGGCCCTACATATACATATGCCCTATTTTCAATGTCACTTATGTAAGCAAACATCACCAGTTACTCATATATCAGCATTGAATTGCATCTAGGCTAGTTTATAACCTATGAGATTATTACCACATGTGATTGATGTCTAAGTACTTGTATATGAACTATTGACTATAACCTAACAGGCCAACCCCTTATATATCATTGACAATTCCTTTACCATCAGTGCGCAATGTGCACCAACTATCCTAGAAATGAAGGCTAATTTTCATTATCTCCATCTTCCAATATTCATCCAGCAATTCAGTCCTGCAATTCTTTTTTTGGCTAAGCATTACATGTTCTTCAACCATGTTTTTTGTCTTCCATCCATCTATGATAACTATTATCAGTTCTTCACTAAATGAGATAACATTCAATATGACATTGCCAGAGGACTCCAGTATGATTCTGTTACTGAAAAGTGCTAGTAGGTCAAAGCTGGACCAAGTATTATCAAATATTTCGATGAACACCTTGGTAACCAATGTCACTTACTTGGTTTCCCAAAGATGGAACCCCCAGAAGCTGGTTAGTTGTGTTTGCTAGACTATTAGATACTCAGTGAACCACTTACCATTCTCTAAAGGTGTGGCACACCAACTAACAAACAGGAATGGAAATATAGAGATTATGCACCTGATAAATTGGAAGGAAACAATGCTACCTAATCCCCCTCCATATATACAAATGATATGCTGTGATCAGTCAATCAGAGTACTGCTTGTTTCCAGCTAGAATAGGAATAACTCAGGTCTTGTTCAGTGCCTGGAAAGAACATAGTGATTGAAAACAACATAACCACCTTCAAATGGCTTCTGAACCAATATAATGAGGGGTATTACAATGCTAAAAATGAAATAATCTATGTCCACTGTAACATGGTGAAGACCACTGCATTGCCATCTGACTGGATGCTCCTTCTCTACCAAATTCAGCATTTGTTGTATGATACCACTGTATACACTACTGGTCAGCTTTCAATGGGAAAAATGTTTGCAAGCAGGTGGAGTTATTCTCATCCTCATCTGGTTCTTCAAACAAGCAATGTGCTGATTCTTCTGGACCACCTTCTAATGCAGACATGTCTGGTGAGCAGAAGCTAACTTTGTAAAACAAGAAGTGGAGAGCATGCAAAACTTGTAACTCAAGCAACATTGTGACCCCCTGCATGGGAAAGTCAGTAGTGCATTCATACATACCACATTATAGCACTATGATACATATATTACAAATGGTAATTAGTCTAAAAGCATAGTACATCATCTACTGTAGTTACCTTGTACTGTATAATATATCATCACTGTGTTGGTTTTCCACCAGCAAGAGTGTGATATCACAATGCTACCATTCTCATACTAAAACAACTCCAGATCTGCTTATATACATGCAGATTGACATAATGGATATAATTTTCCAGGTACAGATCATGATTACATCACTAGATTGAACACAGCAGATGCCATACAGTAATATGCTTTCTGCTTATGTAACCATTGCAAAAGCACTGAGAGATCTGTTTTTCACTTCATCAATTACACTTACTTCCTTGATTGTGAATATAATTAGCATATTTATAATACACATGTATAACAATAAGAGTATATTTGATCATTGTATTGTATCCTGATGTATCATACAACAGCATAAATAACTAATAAGGCACTGCTTGCATTACAATTTACTATAGGCTGGGAAATGAATATATGCAAGATTTAATATTGTGGACCCTTTGCACACATGTACATCCATCTCCCATTGATTTTACAGGACCCCCAGACCATTGTGGGAGCTTGTATCAATTGATAAAACACATAGAAGGTGTGAGAGAATGTGTAAAGGTATAAGAGATTCACTACAATATATTAAAAACACATATTACAGCTGATCCACTGGTTTGATAAGCATATAAATAAATGCATGCACCTTATGTTGTCTAATTGCATCCTCTAATTGTGCAAAAATGCTTAAATTGGGCCAAGGACATAGGAGAATTTTAAACTGTATGAAAAGCACTGTGAGTATTAGTACCACAATAGATAGACTTGGTGGTCATTTAATAAAATAATTTCGCATTTTTGACATTTTGCTGGTCACAACCATTGAATATTTTAGCTAGCAATGTTCCACACACACTCAGATCATAGTCTATAATATTTCCATAGTAGGAGACACATTCTTCAGTGAACCACACAGTGCATAGTAAGACAAGTCATAAACACTTCATTATCACAGAATCAAAGGTTGGTCTTGGGACTTGCATTGCCATGACACATTGTCTATTTTTGTACAAGTAATTTTCAGTATTGTATCATATTGCAGTGGTCATCCTGAGAACCATATTTTTCACAAATACATATACTTCTGCTGGAGTATTTTTCAGCATAGTATGCATATACCACCTAAAAAGACTCTGTAAATATCGAATGCTATGGTGTTCATGATGCTATGAGAAGATATGTAAGAGGAGGATATATAGAAAGTATGAGATGTATGATAGAAGAGAGAAGGTGGGTGAAAGCTCAAAGGGCTTTTCTGGCCTGAAGCACTGTCTGCAAACCAAGGGGGAGCAAGCTGCAAACCCCTGTGTAAGGAGGCTGTGATGTGTGAGGTAAAGCTTGACCCTGGTGATAAGAAGCAGTGCTTACCATTGTGAAATTAACAGATGGGGGCATCACGTGGGAAGTGAGTTTTTCTATGATGTTGGGGTGCTCAACTAGGTATGGGCACAGGATAAGTGCATGTTTTCTCAGATATTTGGTGAATGGTTCCCCTGACCACCGTCCCATGGTTTTTATGACATTGAAAGGTATGCCCAGTGGGAGGTAGTGGAGAGTGCCTTCAATCTGTAGGCTGTATCCCTTGATTTCTGGGAGTGTGTATTGTGTGATGAGGTGTTGAATGCATTTGGTGACTTCTGTTTTTGTGAGTGGGCACATGCCTGTTTTTTGGTGCTTTCATGCAAAGAGGTGGTCATTGGCGCCTGGATTGTTGATGTGTAGGTGGTTGTCTAACCATCCTACTGGGTCTGTAAGATGGTTGAGGCAGGTGCACTGGGTGGATTTGCCAGTTTGAGAGCATTTTGTGGTGGGAAGGTAGAACAAGAGGATTGAGGTGCCATTGATGTCTAGGGCTCTTGTGCAGTGCATGCAGGTTATATGCTTTGCTGGGTGGAATTATGATATGGCTGATACTGTGAATTTGCCAAGGCATTATACTAAATAGAAAGTGACAGCAATGCATGCAAAGATGGCAGCATCACATGGTGAGTCTAGATCAAGATATGTGAGGAATTATAATAGTAAGGTGTGCTCTACCAGAATGTGCTTGGGGCATTTGGAGGAAGGGGGGGCAAGGCAGTAAGCTTCTTGAAGGATGAAAGAGAGTTCATTTTGGTTTACCTTCCAGGATTGTCCATGGAGGACATGCCATGCATGGAGTCCTGTGGTAAAATTGGAGAGTGCCAAGCCTGAATATGTGCCTGTGCAACTGGCGACAAAAGCTGCAACTAGGCATGATGAAGCAGGAGTGCAATCCATTTCTGCAACATTGTTGAGGTCACAGAATATGTGGAAGATGAGGAGGGCAGATCCATATGTCTCTTTGGTATGTTCCATCCAAGCCACAGATATTACGCTCAGCACATGGTCGAATTGTTGTTTGGACATAGCATTGGGAGGATCAGAGCTAGTTGCAGTGGTATCTGGGGTGGGAAAGACTCTGGTGGAGGTGGAGGCAGGAAGCCAGAGCCACAAGTGGTCTTTGGCTAGACAATGCAGGCATAGGGGAGAAGGCTTTGGTTGCAGCTGAGGATTGTAGGGGTGGGGTTGTGGAGGGGGGATTTTGCTGATGGTGGACAATGCAGTGGTAGAGGATGCTGTATCCAAGATTGGTGAGTCAAATCTTGGCTCAGGTAGTCGTTTATGCGAGGGCTTCTCAGATGAGGTCATCTTCAAGTTCTGTTTGAATGTGTGTGCACTGGTGGGCTGAGTGAATGTGTTCTGCTCATAAGGGGTGAGAGAGTGGGGGAAGGGTCTTATTTGGGTTTGGAGCATTGGGGGGAAGGTCAACAACAACAATGATGAATGGGAGGAGGGGGAGGGGAATGGGAATGCACAAAAGGAGGAGATCATGTGAGGGGTAGAGGCCTTGGAACAGGCCATCAGCAGGATTGGCTGCACTTGGAACATATTCTGTGTGGATTTCAAGAAGGTTATTGGCCTTAGTGAGGAAGGAGTGTATGCATTTGTGTCATATCCTGGAAATCCTGTAAGTCCAACCCCGGCCTTCTGGACCAACTCCACTTCTTGTACCTATGAACTCTGGTGCATTCTCATTCAAGACACAACCCCTGACCCCTGGACCTTGTCCATACTTATGACCCTACTTATGTACATACATCTTCTGTTACCTCCATTTCTCTGCATTAGTATTAGTTCCGCTTCCTAGCATCCTCCATACCTGTACTCTGCTTAGGAGCACAGCTCCTGCTTTATCTTACCTCCAACTCCTTACTTACAAACCAGCTCCACTCCATTAGTAATCCCCTACAACTCTGTAGTATATAAACCTCCATAACTCCTATACTTCCCCTCAGTTCAAATATTAACTTAGTCTAACTCCTTTTCTCTGCTTGAGTCTCAAAGACTCTCCTCTGTACCCTCCACTCAACTTGATGTCTAGTACGTCTTAAGTCTAATCTGACCCCTCAGTAAATTCCAGGACAATAGGACTCTTGACAAGGGCGCACCACATACAGTGAAGCCAAGTCCTGTTTGTATAGACACTTCAGAGTTCTGGAGTTTGTTCTCCCCTTGGAGTTTGCCTGCACTTAACAGTTTGAAGACATTGTTGGCTTTAGCATTCTGATGTCAACTATTTCACCAGCCTTTGACAACTCTGGTGTTGTTTCCAAAAATGAGGAAATTGTCCTGTTGAGTGACAATGAGATCAAGGGTGTGGACAAGGAGTTCAAAGCTGATTGCTTCAGCCCAGCTGATGTCATGGGTGGATCCCCTGGCTGTTTGCCAGCCTAAGATAAGTCTCCATGCTCACCAGAAGGGGCCAATTATGATGCCGATGCCAACACCAGAGCTTGCATTGGAAAAAGCTAGGTTGTTGATGAATGGGAAGGGGGGCATTATGAGGCATTGGACATAGCCTTGCTCTAGCCTCAATGTCCACCAGTCGAGGTCATTTGTAATTGATTTGGCAGGACAGTGTGGCATGAATGGTCAGCTGGAACAAACCCCAAGCATGTACTCATGGCCTGTCAGGTAAGTGCATCCATGGGGTATCAATGATGCTGTATGTAGGAGTTTGCCATAGATTAGTTGGACATTCTTGAGGACATGGGTAGGGCACATTTTCCATTCACAGACGGCCTGCAGGTACTTGTCAACCTTGCTGGGGGTGAGGGATACCATCTGATTGTGGAGGTTCCATTCGAATCCTATGTAGATTGTTGATGGACCAAATGGCTGGTCTTTGCTTGTTTCCCAAGGGATGCTGAGGGGGGTTGAGGCAGCATCAATGTCTTGTAGACCGTATGTAAAAAGGGCATTGTGGATGGATCTCAATGATTGTGTTGATAAGTCCTTTATGGGAAAGGCACAATCTTCATTGAATTCTTCTTGGAGGCCACTGCAAATGTCTGATCCAGTCAACCATATGTGGCTGCCACCACATTTCATACTGCCATTGGCTATGATCTCTTTATGCCATTGGTTGTGGTCTGCATTGTATTGGTGTAAGTGGTGTTTTCATATATGTACAAAAATGTGGTCATCTACCCATTTGTCTAATGGGCCAATGCTGAAGGATCTCATGATTTCAGTGCCAGCATCTGCAACAGCACCATACATGCCTGCTGATGAGGTTGTGCCAAAGGCCATGCAGGAATCAATGTAGAATTGGTCCTCCCCAGCTCATACTACTGCTGATGGCTGTTAAGTATGGGCAAACTCCGGGGGGAGAACTCCAGAGTTGTCTATACAGACGGGACTTGGCTTCACCGTATGTGGTGCACCCTTGTCAAGAGTCCTATTGTCCTGGAATTTACTGAGGGGTCAGATTAGACTTAAGACGTACTAGACACCAAGTCAAGCAGAGGGTATAGAGGAGAGTCTTTGAGACTTGAGTGGAGAAAAGGAGTTAGACTAAGTTAATATTTGAACTGAGGGGAAGTACAGGAGTTATGGAGGTTTATATACTACAGAGTTGTAGGGGATTACTAATGGAGTGGAGCTGGTTTGTAAGTAAGGAGTTGGAGGTAAGGTAAAGCAGGAGCTGTGCTCCTAAGTGGAGTACAGGTACAGAGGATGCTAAGAAGCAGAGCTAATACTCATGCGGAGAAATGAAGGTAACAGAAGATGTATGTAAGTAGGGTTGTAAGTATGGACAAGGTCTGAGGGTCAGGGGTTGCATCTCAAATGAGAATGCACTGGAGTTTGTAGGTACAAGAAGCAGAGTTGGTCTGGAAGACTGGGGTTGGACTTACAGGATTTCCGGGATATGACATTATCCCCCTCTTAGGCCTGAACCCCTGAAGGCCTAGGCAAGGAACAATGTGGAGTGGAAATTCAGAGTCCGAAATTGTGGATGCTGCTCAGAGGTGTATAAAATCTGATGCTGTGTGTCCACCCTTCTTCATCCTAAACCACCATGTCTGACCTTGGCGACATCAAGAACTGGTCTGACATGCACCTTATGGAATGTGCTGAGGATGATGACAATGTCTGTGTGGCAAGATACATGGAGCGATGGCGACATGTGAAGGAGCAGAAGGCAGAGGAGGAGTGGAGGAAGGTAGAGGAGGTGCGGAAGAAGGCAGAGGTGGAGGCGGCTGTGAGGTGTAAGGCAGAGGACAAGGAGGGAGATGAGAAGGATGATGTGGAGGGAGAGAGAGAGTCGGAGGTGTAGAGTATGCACATGCCTGCTCCTCCCTGTAATTAGTTTTGCTGTAATCGTGATTTTGCTTGTGGTCATGCAGAGTGAGGTCCGGGCTTGTCCGGATTCCAGAGATGGAAATCATGGACAAGTTCAGAGGCATGACTGAGTTCTGTGGCGAGCAGCCAAGAGGTCTTATCATCAGTACCTTCATATCTGGACCACTGTATGAGGTATAGAGTTTGCAGTTCTGGCATCAATGGACAACCTTGAAGTCGAGGATCTCAGCGATCTCAAACTCTGGTTCACCATCTACTTTGACCAGAGGTGGTGGAGGTTGGGTACAATTCAGAATGGTATTTGGAATGGAAGGTTCTAACTGTGAAACATGGAAGACTGGGTGAACGGACTTCATAGAATCTGGGAGTCAGAGGGTGAAGGAAAGGCTGCCTGCCTGAGCAATGATGGTGTACAGCCCTAAATTCTTCTCAGAGAGTTTCTTAGAGGGCCTGGTAGAGCGGAAATACTTTGCTTTGACGAAAACCTGGTCACTGACTTTGAAGTCTGGTGCTGGAGTTTGTCTAGCACCCGCGGGTC
>JBBPQV010000391.1:0-22708 GCA_038092675.1 Boletus rufocinnamomeus
TGTATGCAGAGATTCAAGAAACTACATATTAATACATACAGCACAAGCAGGCTTGCATCATGGACTTATTGGTACACTTTAAACCAGCCCTTGTCTGACCCTTATGCCAGGTTTAAAGTTTGCTGACTGCATTGTGATACAGCTGTTGGTATGTCAAACTCAGTGCACCCCCAATCCATCAGAGTGCCTGTAGGATATTATGTAGCAATGTGAGCATCAGGTTTATGTGTAGAACATCACTAAATAAAAAGAGATGCAGAGACTGAGTTTGCAATATGCATCATCATTAGAATTATATATATGTATTCTGGGATTCTCTGCATATAGCTTTATAAAGTGGATGCAGAGAATAGATATTTTGCACTTTATAAAAGTATATCTTGTTGATCCTTGCATTCTCCGCATAACCCTTATAAAGGTCAATGCGGAGAATCAAGAAATGGCATGTAATGTGTCTAGACAATCCATTTTTGTCTAAGAAGAACCTTAGTTGAACTGGAACCCAGTTACAAAAACACCTATAAATACAGCACCGAGGATTCTTAGGACAGCAAGCCTGTCAGGATGACGACCCGGGAGCAACTGCAAAGCCTGCTTGTTTATGTCCAACAAGCGGTCAAGATCACTGGCACCGGGCTCGCCATGGTTCGTATAGCGTCTCCACAGCGCGATGCTGAGGTTGATCAATCGTTGCGGTATGTCAAAGTAGCCGTCTGGAGGCACCGTCCTGCTATATTCCAATTTCCGGACCAGCTGGTCGAGTTCGGCCAAGCTTCCGGAGTTTAAAATTCTGCATCGCTCGAGCGTTTCGAACACGAGATCCGCAGCTCGGCGTTCGTGAGTGTCGTCAGAGAAAGGCTTGGGCTTAGTTATGAGATCGTTGATCTCATCTGCATCAGATTCGTTGCATCCCTCCTTTTCATAGCGGAATAACAAAATTTGAGCGAGCTGTAGCATCGTCGCCGGTCTGTCCGGATGACCAGGAGGGCGCAGATCGAGGACCTGTCGATAAAGTTGGATGTACTCGTCGAGATTTCCGCTTGTTGAGTCGATCTGATAGCTGATGAACTTTGTCCTTGCGAGGTTGACAAGCGCCACTGCACGACATGAGTGTCTTATAGGACAGTTCTGCCAAGCGCAGTCGAAATGTTGGACAGCTTTCTCGAGGTCTTCTCTCTGGTATTTATTGTAGTAGCGGAGGAGAGCTTCTTGCCCTGAAGCTGTCTCGTGAACGAGGACTAGGTCTTCGGATTCGTCCGAGTTCAACTGTCAACAACGAGTCGTTAACCAATGGGCATGGGTGTATACAGGTCGAATCACATTACTATCGTCGCCGTTTGGGGCTACTACCGGATGATTGGAATACCATCGTCCTAGGGTAATGAGCAGTGAAGGAACTGCAGTCCCTGGTTCTCCCGGAGAGAACGGGACTACTATATGAACATTAAGATCTTGAGACTCGGTCTGTCACACTCAGAGGGATTCACTCACAATATGTGCCACCGACCAACTCCTCTACAAGACTTTCTGACGAATAGAGAGCCTCCCCGTTTCCCAACATCGGTTCTAGTTCGAATGAGGCATAAACCGTGAATCGGACCTTTCCAAAAGCTTCAGAAGGCCTAGAAAGAGTTAACGTACGTGCGCGAGCAGAAGATGATACACTCGCAGCAGAATCGCATCCTCCCATTCGATAACGTTATCGTTCAACCGTACAAACTTATTTTGGGTTCTTCGTTGGGCGGCATCGAACTGGACTAGGACATAAAAGCCAACTGGGATCCGCTTGAGGCCAGAGAGGATATGTTGCGCACGGATATCTACAAGATGATTGTCAGACTTCTCCGAGCATTCTTAAAAAATGTGCACGTGCGCGTAATGACGATCCATGGATTGTCGAGTGCGGGTGTAGGAGGGGGTGAGAACGCAAGCTCGGATGATGTGTCATGTGGGTCCACGATGGGGGGGACGGAATCCGTGGTGTCATCACTATGAGCAGTCTTGAATGTTCCCGAAACATATGAGAACACCAAGAAGCACGTTTTACCTTCCAGAAATACAGCGGCTAAAGAGTGATCAGCAGCGATTGGCGCTTATAGTGACCAAATATTACCATTTTTACGTTCCGAGTCAACAGAGATGGTGTAGTATCGCATTAAGAATGTTTCAAGGCGGTCCTCTTGGAGAAGGTCCTCATGCGTCAATCCTTCCTAGAGAACGAGTAAGACATGGCCAAGACGAATACAACATAGCGAACTACCTTCATCATATCCATCCATTCGTTATCATGTGTAATGGCAACCCTGGCGATTGGTTTCTAGCCGATGTCGTAAGAAATCCGATGTAGTACGGCGACGTTAACATGTTAGACGAACCTTGCTCAGGAGGAAACGGTTGATGATGTCGGAGGGATGAAAAGGCTGATGAATGAGTCAGTGGTTAGAATCCAGACAAATGCGATCTCGAAGCGAACCTGGGATAACGGTGGGCTGTCCTTCACACCTGTCGCCATTAACAGATCGTCAGTCAGTCCACGAGCGGTCGCCTTCACAGCTTACTTATCGTTGCATGCGGTTTGTGGCCGCCTGGAAAACCACGCAAGTGCTTGAGGCAGGCGTTGAGCAGCCGAACTAGCATGGCCCAGGTGGTTTCCGATTTCGTGACCCACGTAACTATGGGATCCCCAAGCCAACCGCCGACTGTAATCTTGAACCCAGTGATGAAAACCGTTTGATTCATCTTCCCCATGTCATCACCATCCTTACTGGCACGACGATCGGCGGGAAACGTGCATTCTAGTCGGTAGATGTTGGGGTTCGTATCATCTCTTCGGGCGAGGATTTTTCCCGTGGCGTCCGTAGGGTCGTTGAATGAACCGAGACACCAGGAGCGAGCTTTGTAAAAGCCAGTGATGAGGTAAAGGGAGCGATCGCGATGCTGGACGTCACAGCACTTGTTGGCAAACTCATACCAGTCAAGCGCGTTCTTCATTGCCACCTCGCGAAACTGTTGTGCTGATAAGAGTTCGGCAGATGTAGCACCCTGCGGCAGTATAAGAATAGCGCCAGCACGGGTGCAGGAGTCGAATTCATAATCGGCTGATCTTAAGCGACACTGTCAGTAAGAAAATGGTGCTTATACTACTGACGGTCGCGCTGAGTACCTCGGTTCTTTGGGCTGCAGGACCTGTTTTATGCCGTGGGAGAAGATAGGGCCAGCAGAAATTGCATTTTCCGAGTCACTGGTCTTGACTTTATTTTCGTCGTACTGAACAGGCTGGAAACCTTTAGGGACTCCGCGAAGTTGATGGAGAGAATTGTTACTTCTTTTGCAAATGTTGAACAAGACGTCGAACTGGCCTCTGTTATCGACAACGCCGACATCCCCGATCTCAAGTCCACTGTCTTGGTAATTTTCCGGGAGTGTGCTCATTGGCTCTGGCATTCGCAGAGGGAATCCATAGACAGCATGTTGTAGATGTTTTGCGTATACATCCTGGAAGGAGTCGCTCATTGGGACGGGCTTGGAGCGGGGTGAATGATGAATCCAGGCCTCGTGTTGGGCGAGAGGAAATGCATGCTTGGTCGGTGTCGCCGGGACGGCTAATTTCCAAACGGAGTATGTCCTTGGTCAAAGTCCGAGCGGCGTCTGAACCTGCAGCAACTTCAACTCGATCGATCAATCGATTATTCATCAAAGAGTCGTTGTCCTCACCCGCAAAGCAACCGTTTTGCCGAGCACGGGGGAAAATGTCGAGACAGGAGCCTCGGAGAGGGTTATCCGACCGATCGGAAGGTGACGAACATAAGTTGATAAACAATAGGGGCCTAACCGAGTATCAAGTTCACCTGGAACCACACCACGTTAGTGTCAACGAAGGTTCATCGTCATCACTGGCGTTCCTTTCTAGTGAGAAGTGCCAGGGTGATGCATCGGACCCCTCCACCAACCGCTTAGCCGGCCTTTACATTAAGCGAAGCAAAGCAGCTGAGGAGATGCAGCGATGGGATCTTGCACTGGAGGATGCAAACAGGGTATGACGACTTTGGACTTACTTCGAGCTCGTTTTAAACATACCAAATCTCAGGCGATCCATCTGGACCCTCTGTCGTCTCTGGCCTGCGAAAGGAAAGAAGCTGTCCAGAACGCGAAAACAGAATACGACTGTTCAGTCTTACGCACGAGCGGTTAGCAGACTTATTTGATCCCAGTTCCTGATTTCATGCTGAGGCCTGCACGTTTCGCCAGCCGAGAGGCAGAATGCTATCAGGGAGTCAATTAGGGAGGCCATAAAGGACTGGCCGCCCATGCTCATCAATACTCAAACTGGTCGTGGTTGTAACCGCAAACAACAAGAACTCGCTTTCGAGGACCTTTCCCCATTCAAGGAGTATCTATCCTCCGATACGACGACACCACTGATCCGAAGATCACTCATCGCGGTGGTGAAGAAATATTGCAGATATATCATGCTGTCGCATGCGTGGGAGGGGGAAGAATCTGTGTTCGATATTCTCGGAGCACGGTCGTTGTATGATCTATCCTCCGAGTCCCCATATTACGTCGACAAACTGCAACGCTTCTGTGATGTCGTCCGCGAAGCTGGGTGTTATTGGGCATGGACGGACACATCCTGTATCAGCGTCGAAGCCCATGGATCAATGGTGGAGGAGCCGAGATCCATTTTCAATTGGTACAGGCACGCGTGGCGTACCATCGTCCTCCTCCGTCACATGCGGCATCCATCTCTACCTGTCTCGGTAAAGAACAGCGTCTGGATAACTCGGTCCTGGACCATTCATGAATACGTCGCCGCCCCTTTTGTCTGGTTTTACACTGACGATTGGAAGCCATATCATGACCTGGGGACTTCCAATCACAAATATTCACCCATCGTGGTCGCGGAAATCCAGGAGGTGACCAAGGTTTCGCCGGAGAGCATGTACGAGCTTCATCCCGGGGTCACCGACGTGCGCAAGAAGCTTCAATTAGCTGCACCTCGTCACGTAACAAAACCGGAAGACGCTGCGTACTCCTTGTGCCCTTTATTTGATATCCCGATGCAACCGAAGTATGGCGAGGGAACAGACAATGCTGTTGGGCGTCTATTGGAACAGGTCATAACTCGATCGGGGGACGTGGTCGTCCTTGATTGGATAGGGAATCCTGGCGCATACAACAGTTGTCTTCCTGTCAACCTCCGACCATACAACACTATGCAGTACCATGTACCGTCACCCATACTTGTGAACATCCCGGCATACTTCCCAGAACTAGACACCGGCGCCATCATGTTGTATAAGCGACTCCTGGCTCTCGAATCGCCGCAAATGGCGGACAGGCGACTACGTCTTCCCTGCATCACATTTCGTGTCGAGTTGCAGGTCGTTGAGGTAGATGTTTACCGTATGAAGATGCGTGGTCTCACGGACGTGGAAATTATGACAATGGACAACCTATCTACGGCGTCGGAGAACCTTGTCCTCGTCCATCCCTGGATCCGTGCGCTCCTCGGTTCCAGCACACCTCCAGCTGCCGTTGAGACCCTTAAAGGTGAGGCCGGGCCATCCGTCAGATATTCGTGAGGCTAAGTGGTGTCACGGTTTTGCAGGAGGCAGCTCTGAGGAACGAGTGAAAGCTCTGCAGCTTGCGGCACGTCTTCGACAAGACTTTGGTGCACTGTTGCTGAGAGAGGAATCACCAAAGGAATACAAGAGGGTGGCAGCCGACGCCAGTATCAGGGTGCAGCTGCTGGAGGATACATCTTTCGCCCGGCTATTGGAGAACGTACGTATACTTGACGTGGTCTAACGTCCTGTTGAATTTTCCAGATTCCTACATGCTAGTTTGCTTAATTGTTATGTACATTGCATGCCAGGATATAGCCCATCTTCCGGAGAGATCATCCATTCGCGGTCTCTCCTTAGTAGGCAGACACTTTGGTTGTGAGTGTTGCAGGAAGACTGGCGTTCCTATGCAGGCTGTACATCCCGAGTAGAAAATGCTGGGCCGTATATAAGTAGAATAGAGGCGGTCTTCAAGTTCATTTTACCTTTCTGCTTACAGTCCTATGTACGTAAGTTCTACCCTTGGTCAATCACAGCAGAACATTGGCTTCCTGATATCAATCTTAGAGTCGCTATCCACGAGAACCAATGGTTTGAAGGGGAAGGAGTAACTACTAGTAGCGGGGTATGTTAATCACTGGAGCAATACGTTTGGCAAGGTATGCGAACAAGATAGCGAAAACTATGCTCCCAGGCCACAGTACATAACAGAGCCAAGTGTTAGCGGGTCGCAAGAGCTGTAAAAACGCAACGAGGTGTGCTTCACAGATCGCCGAAAACCAAAATTCGTGATCGGAGTCGTGCAGATCAGTCAAGTTGTGTGCGATCTCGTGAGCAAGAGTGAGGAACCTTGGGTGATAACGTTTGTTGGACGATGGAACAAGGTGACAGCGAGAAAAAAACGGACCATGACATTCGCGCGTTCTGTGGGTTCCCACTTTTGACTTGCTCATCATCTGAAGCCATTGTCTTAGCGTCTTCTCCGCTCAAAGGATGGAAACTGAAATCTACTCACGCCAAACTTCAAAGTATTGCAGATTGAGGTAGATGATTCCTCGGCAATTGAACGCAATGCACCCTCCCGAAACGTCATAGAAAACTCGCAACGTTGTCGTGGAGATATGATATATCTCGGAGAGAGGGGTGATGATGTCTACGAAGCGAGCAAGCGGGTCGTGCATGCGTTCCATAAATGTGTCGGCATTGGGCACGCCTGTGCAAGTGTGTGGTTCTGCGTTAATAGACCATTGTTATATTCAGGCTACGTAGATGGGATTACCTTCATCTACCCAGACTTCGATACTTTTCATCGTTTCTAGTCCTCCCGTGAACAACGTTCAGAAACGACCCATACTAAACTCACCAATGTGATGCATATTTCTGTCATTTGCGGACACCTTGCAGAAGCCGCTGCTCAAGAGTTGGCCCACTCCCGTGTGAATGGCGGTCTTTTCCCTTCCCAGGCAGCACGCCTTGATGGCTTTCTCTACATTGTTCCCTAGGAAACAGTCAAGATATCTCATCTAATCGCAGGGGCTTAAGAGGCTCACGGATGTAATTCTGCGGGATCACCTCACGTGAAGTCCTAGATATGTGATGAGACATGTGACGATACTTTTCACAGCCGAGCCTACCAAGACAGCGTGGAATGCTCAACCAGTGTGTCCAGGGATTTGTCACTAGAAACATGGGATGGGAACTGCGGGGTGGTGTCAGAACTTCCAGGCAGCCTCCCACGGTTCAACTGGGGATCGGGTTGCGTATCTGGCATAGATTGCTGCGGAGAATTAATAGTCGAAGCGGAGCGTGTCGAATGCTTTTTCCTCGCCTGGTTCCCCGCCCTGTACCCATCTCTGTGTTGTTGGGGAATCTGATCAACTGTGATGTAAGCAATACTTGTCAGCCAATTGCAATGAACGCAGGCAGACCAGACCAACCAATAAAACCTCTTCGTTCCAAAACATCCAAGTCTGCGGAAAGGACCATCTCAAGGAGTAGCGTGGCATGCATCTTGTTTGTTCCAAAGAACAGTCGACAGAGAGATGTAGCAACTCTTTTTGCGCTGTCAGACGCCAAGACTCGGATGACAAGAATACTGACAACTCACTCATACATGTCGCGCTCTAACGTTTCGGAAATCCATAGTTCTATACAGTCGCCTTCACGCCTCGCGATTGCCCATACATCTCTTGTCCGCTTCACGTTTCCGGTCACAAGAGTTCTGGAAACACGGATCTTCCTACATGCCTTGACTTTGAGGTGGTCCGAGCTAGAAGGGATCGTGACTTTGGGCTTGGTATCGGTATACCTTCGAATGAACAAGGGGAGTCGCTTGAGAATCAATGATTGAACTTCGAGGCAGGTCTCGGCATCTGGTATTTCTTGGAGATCATTACATCTCTCTTCAACGAGCGCGCTCAGGTAACTGCATCCGAGCGATGCATAGAAGCCTATTGGTCTGGACTGAGTGAACGGCTACCAAAGACTAATATCAACACGCACGTTCGAGTACCTCCTCTTGTGGAGCAACGAAGAGATAGTTACTAAACAGTTGGTAGTCGTTAACATCATCGACAATAGTGACCCCCTGATACGTCAGGAATTGATGCTCATAATGCCATCCGGCCTGGCCCTCTGTTTGCTTTCGACGAACACCAAGCAAAGTCGGTGTGTGGCTCATCTTGTGAAGAGTATGATTGGAAACGTCCTGACTCTGGTAGGCGACCTTTCGCAGCTCGACCAAGAAACTAGTATCAGGCAGGTGACTGAGGTGAGCGATAACCCCGGTAGAGACCTGTAGAACCTACCTTTCATAACTTCCTGCAAGCTCGAAGAACTTCCCAGGGTTTTCAATCAGTGCCTCCACAACGTCTTCTATCGAAACCTTGTTCTTCAAACCACATTCGCCTAGGAAACGGTTCGCTTTGGGGCCGAAATTCACAAAGACAAACAGTTTCGCATAAAGCGGCGATTTTGTAGCCTGGTCAAGGTAACATTTGGTTGGAGGATGCCACTTCAGGGTACTCGACGGGCCCGTCGGAACCATCCGCAACCCAGACAATTTGATAAGATCGTGGGATGAGAGACCTGAAATGATGTCAACACATGGAAAAGAGGAAGGACTAGGCACGCACTTGCCATGTGGTCAGCTAAAACTTCAAACCAGTGGCCGGCAGTTTCTTCATCAGGCGGGGGGTTCTTCTCCAGTATGTCCAGAAGTTTTGATGTTGGGGGGTGTTGCATCACACCTAGTTGATGCCAGGGCGCGCTCGGGTATTGGCCTCGTAGTACCACAGAAAAGCCTAGTGCTTTCCACTGAGCACAGGAGCATACCTAGAGTGAGCGTCAGCAAGAACGCAAACACAAGCGAGCCTCACCGTACTTCTCCCAACTTCTTCAAGCAAGTATGACCCTTGGTCTCTGCAGGAATGAATTCCACGGCATGAAAGTTCTCCGGTTTGTAATCTGGGTACTGTGAGTAAAGATTTTTGCATAGATACGTGAACGCAGCCTCTTGGACTTCAACGTCCCTTGACGAGCAAAGTTCCACGATCTTTGGCAGTGGTGGGAAATGCTTCAAACCGAGACGGTACAACATTTGGGCTAGACAATTTGATCAGATGGAAGGAATGTATATAACACCCAGTTTACCTTCGGGCGACGTGTCCCACCGTCCCAATGTCCCGCTCCATTCGATGACCGGTAGTCCGAGCTTCCGGAAGATGTCCAAAGGCGGGTAGAGCTCATCAGCACGGTGACGAGTATTCTCCTCTTCGTTACTTTCGCTCATGAAGATCTTGGATGATTTGAGGGTGGAAAAGTCCTCGGAAGTCAACAAAGGTTCCACTTGGACGAAATATTCGACCAACTGGAACACAGTCCAATATGCGGTCGACAGTATTCTGATCGCTCAGTAAGCACAAGAACCATCAATATTGTAGGAACCTACTGATGCAAAAGAAACTGGACGGGAAGACTCTCCCGAACTCCAATAAACACAAGAAATCTTTTCATATCCTTGTCAACTTCAAATTCCCAATCACGGCTGACAATCGGCAGGTCAAGGTGGCGGAACAGAGCATCTTCTGTGATAGGAAGGTACGAGCATTCTGGGCAACACAAGCCTTTGGATGTTGGGATACATGGCTTGTTCCCGAACGTCTTCCTCGATTCACTTTGTACATCTTCAGGAAGTTGCGGCCATACTAGGCAAAGGGTATTGAGAACAAGGCTAGCCCAGTAGACCGACCGGGTAAAGTCATATTTCTCATTGGCCGACATGACATCAGGACGTGATATGTGTCGTAACCATGAATCAGCTGTGAACTCTTTCCAACCGAGGTTAATGAGCTCCCCGCGATCAAAGTGCTTGCTGATGCCAAGGGGGATGAGAGACAGAGGAAGTGGCCCGTCGGGTGGGATGTGTCGTCCAAGAACATCGGGATTGATGAAGTAGGTTATCGACGATAGGCGTATCGTCCCACTTGTTCCGCGGAAAGCCGCGTCCAAAAGGTCAGTCGTATTGTTCTGCCTCGAGGTTATCCACCAACGAAGACATGCTACCATCTCCTCGACATCCAGGGCGCGGTGGCGTAGCTCTTGTAAAACCTCTGATGGCGTTATCGCAGGGATCTTGTATTGGTCTGGAAGTGCTGCAATGAAACGCGCACCATCGCGTGTGACATATTCTGAGAGCATTGGTGAAGGCTTGAGAAATTTAGCGACCACCGGGTCAAATGCTCTGACGTCAGGAGCTCCGCGTACGCCAACAGATGAGAGAAGCATTAAAGGAAGGGAGGAGCATTCGTAGAAGGAGTTCTTTAACAATTGCGCGACTTTCGACGAGGGCGTGGATTCACGAAACGTGAAGAATTTCAGAACGTGGAGAAAGCGATCCTGTAATTTTGGGGATGGGAGTGGATGTGGTTTACCAGCGGCTGCTTCCTCCCGCTCCCACAAGCTTTGGATCTTGAGGAGCTCCAATTTGTACACCACCCGACATAAGAATCCTCCGACATAAAGCAACTCGCTATTCCAGACTGGACGATGAGGATAAGTTAGCGTCCTCTCTCGACGGAGCGGGACACTCACTAGCAACATTTGTGTCACTGGGTTACCATATCAGCAGCCGCTAGGGGTCACTAGCATACAAATTTAGACTTACACCAAATCTATGGATTCGCGCTCTACAGTGGGGATGAAGTGGGATGCCATGTGACCTCCAATGCCTGTCGTTTGTGAGGTGGCATGACCCTGGCAAAACCGATCAGCAGAAATCAGGAAGCGGGTGTCTGAAGACTCACAATGAAGATCCGTGTGTGCGTGGCTCTGTGTTCCATTAGACCACGGGTGTCGTAAACAAAAATGACTGCTCACCCATCCAGATTGGCGCAAAGGCCTCGGAAGGCAAGCGGAAACTCACGAGGGTGCTTCTGTTTGTTTATGCGGCTCTGATCATATTCATCTTTCTCGGTCTTGTGAAATGAATGTGCACACGTTCGACGGTAAAAGGGGGGTAGTAACTCACATAGACCAAACTGTACTTGAGGCAAGAAGGTGGATACTTTTTCGTACACCGTTTCAATTCCTCAGACAACTTCTCATCGACAGTGACATCCACTTCTGCTGTGAACACGGTGAGGTCCACTTTTGTCTCGGTAGAATCATGTCGTGGGAACATGAGAGTGGCTGTAATCGTGACGGCTAGTCAGGTGTAAGAATTTGTGTGCAAAACACAAATGCTGGAAAGACTTGCGATATCGCCGAACTGATTTTACAATCATGTTCTTCTCGGGGCTCCACCGCTCTAGTTCCGTGGGAATACGAATAGTTTGAGACTCTCCCAGAGACTTGTTAATCTGCCCCACACGATTACGATCGAAAAATATGGTCACATCTTTCAGATGAACCATGAAAGTGATGGATGATGCAAGAAATTGCATAAGTTCCGATACCGGAGGCATCGGGGCGGCCTCTCGTAGCGGCAACTTGAACGTTGTCCATAGATCTCTAGTCGCTGTTTGGGGAAGGTCGCCCAATTTATAGTGCAACTAGGGGCAAGGTGAAGAAGTGGCACCAGTGACCGACTGGTCTCCATACCTGATCCTTGTCCCACGAGAACTCCATTTGCTTATCTGACATTATGTAAGACTGGAATCTTCTCGTGAAGACGTACTAGCATCCTACCTCCAGAGGACACGTATGGACTCTCTGTAACAGAAAACACGCTGTAAAAGCCTAAGAACGGTGTGTATTCAAGGATTGTCCCGTTCCGAGATACATTCGACACCAACCAACACCAAATGCGCCGACCTTCTGTGGATCTGGATTTCCCCAGGCTGAACGACGAAACAGTCTATGAAACCTAACCCGCAGGAAGTAGAGGTGAGTACAAACCAATCTTTGGTAGTCGACCCCAATCTTCCGATGTGAACGGTTTCCCGTGGTTTTTGAATGTCCATTGTACGACCTAGAGCGAGTGTTAGTGGAATAGCAATGTGATGGAAAATCAAACATGGTTCTCTACGTTGGTTGTCTTCGGGTTTGGTGGTATGGGCGGAGCGGCGCCCATCGCCACTTCAGGATCCGTAGTGGTCTCGAAGCGAATTTCGACTGTGTCACATCCAGCATCGTCCGAGTTCTGAAGCAGTTCACGGAATACTGACAAGTCAACTGTATGAGAAAGGGAATGGGCATGCTCGAACATGATATTCGCCTACCAGTGAACTCGCCGGAATAGCGGGCGAGAACTTTATCGATCAATGCACGCATATTGACGGTCACTGGTGGACATCCTTGTTGAGATTGCGACTGCGACTGGTGGATTGGTAGTGATGAGCCTATCAAGCAACTGCCGAGACCGACATACCATCAAGATCTGTGCTTTTTGTTGTTGAGAGTATGCTCCGAGTCGGTCGCTGACGACCCAGAGAAGTCCGAGAGTGCGTAACTGGTCCTAAAATGCTGTTGTTGTGGAGGGGATTGGTGAAACAATACTAGTAAGTCTGTAACTGCTGCCAGGGGGTGATGTAGGGCGAGTTGGGAAACGGGAAACTTCCATCCAGTTCGACTCAGACTCTCGCGAGTGCCCGCCTCGTGCCCGCCTCGTGCCCTGCAGTTCGGACCCACAGCCTCGGGTGAGAACTTGAGTACATTACTTACCAGTATGGAGTGTTCGGAAATCAATTAATCGCCGAGCGCACGACTCTTACCTGCACTGAGTACCATCAGTATTTTTGCAAACCGCTGTAATGGGGGCCAAGCTGAACCTAGGTTCAAGTTCAAGTTGCGTCCCGGGGCAAGCCGACTGCTCCCGGGCCACTCAACGACTCGACTCGGAGAACGACTCACTCCGAACCCTAGTATATGCTTTTTTACTCGCCCTCTGTCTGTCCTTATTCAAGTTGAGCAAAAAACGGCGGACACCATTGACACTACAAGTAGAGGGTAACCTGAGCAACCTATTTCCATACATACCAGGCTGACCACGACATAATCATAGAACCGAGACAACACACTCTCAGCATCGAGGACACTGCACCACAGGATAGAGCGCCAAACCACGGTAAGCCTAATTCTGCTTCATGGATGAGGCTAGCGATTGTGATCTTGACTTGGCGGAAAGATAATGCGTTGTTTCAACTTGACGGTCCCAGGGAGCAGATATCGTCCCTGGTCTTCCTTGCTGACGGGAAACACGTAGTCTGCGCTTGCAAGACCGAAAAAATGATTCAAATGTGGAATATAGAAGACCGCGGAGAGAGGGAACCACTGACGAACCTTGGTGTTGCAGTGAAAGTCATTGCTTCTTCCAAGGACGGAAAATTGATTGTCACTGGGGACGTTGATGGAAAGGTGGTGGTTTGGGACATGAACCTTCAAAAAAGATGCGAGGCGGCAGAGCAGCACAGCGGGAGGATGATTACAGCCCTGGACGTATTCCCACCGTATATCGCAAGCGGATCAAATGACGGGACGGTTGTACTCTGGAAAATGCGGGAACCTGAATTTCCTGCGGTACTGGATCCTTTGACTCTGCGTCACGGCTCAAGCTCAGTCTCATCAGTCAAGTTCTCGCCAGTCGGCAGCCACATTGCATCAGCCACTGCTCACTGGGGTTGCAGTGTCAAGATTTGGCACACTCGGACCAGGGATCAAATAGCATCTATCCCAATTGTTCGCTCACCGACACACTCACTCGCTTGGTCCAGCGATGGTCGACGTTTATTTGCTGGCTGTTCCAATGGTTTCATCCATTGTTTTGATACGGTCACTCGAAAACCCTTCTCGAGGGTGGTAGAACCCCGTCCTGGGGATGATTCTATAACCTCCCTTCGCGTCTCCAACAGTGGTCAATTCCTTATCTCTTTCTCAGCACCCGGACGAACGGTTGACGTCTGGGATATCCGTGATACCCTTGCACACGAACCCCTTTACTCGTACGGCCAATGTGTTTCAGCATCCATTTCTCCAGACGACCTCTATCTAGCCAGCAGTGGAGACGGCACGAAGATATCTATACGAAGCCTCTCTGGAGTTGTTGAGTCATCCTACTTCTTCCACGTAAGCTGATACCACCTTCACGAGTTCACCGCTTCATTTATTTCCTTAGCGCCTCGCACCTTTGCTGAGTCACTCAGAGCCTGTGTGTCTGATCCTTCCACTCTGGTCTATGGATACTCATCGCACCTTGGACAGTTCACATACATCAGTCCCGCGGCGCACCGAGCTTGGAAATTTGGAGAATTGGAGCGAGTAGAGGACATCCTATCGAAGGAAATTGAGGACAATCGATGTCAAGGTTTCAACTGCTATGCCCGTGCTAACCGTGCACTCGTTCGAACACGACGGGAAAACTTTAATGGAGCTTTGGATGACGCCAGGGAGGTCGTGGTGAGTCAATCTCGTATCTCTCTGACTAGGATATGGCCACTGATACCAGCATGTGGACAGGCGGATAGTACTCAGATCCCACCGGTAATTCACATCGCGAAGGCTATGGCACTTATCGGGCAGGGAAAACGAAGGGAAGCGATGGACGCTTTTGGATCCGTCCACCATGGTGACGCCAAAAACTTTGTTGAATGCGTCAAGGTAAAGAGCGCGTTCTGCGACATCCTTCAGTTCTTAAGTCGTTCTCTCTCTAGTCCATTATCTTGTTCGAGGTGGATCTTCGTGATAAACTAAATTGCGGGACAGAGCTCGACGAGCCTCTTGCGCTTGCAGACGCCAGCCCCTGTCCATGGGTGAAAGTATGTGTTTACGCTAAGACTTCAACTGGTAGGATCTCATGTATTTGGGAAGACACGCAAGCTGCTCCTCCTGGCAGAGCATTGCATACAGACAGGGAAATACAACGAGGGTATACGACTTTTAGCGAAAGCACCTGATCTTATTCCATTTCTCCACGTTCCAGAAGCAAAGACAATATCACTGGTAGGACACGCTCACATGTGCTTGATGTTTGATGCATCATTTATTGACGCACTGCTGAAAGGTATTCGGTTGGGATATCTATGGTCTACAGTATATGGTTCAGCAACTGATATGTCAAGCCTTGTTTGCATCCGGCCGTACTCGAGAGGTGATGGACTTTCTCCGAGTACACGAGAATCGTCTCGACGAGGAGAATGAAGCAAGGAAGGCAGACCTTGGCTGGCTCGTCGGTCAGTGGTTGAACCTCAAAACTGGCTACAGCCCTGTTTGACAGCCATATCTGAAATTATAGAGAAATTGGGTGACGAAGCCATGCGTCACAGAAAGTATGACGATGCCATCACTTGGTACTCTGTGCCATTGCGCCTTTGCGCGGAATCTCGGGTTACTGATTGTGGATCGGGTGAGTTTGGGTGAGTCTTGTTCATGCCCTGTACTCAAGTGTAATGTTCCAGAATTCGCAAAGAAATGTCTTTCGGCGATAGAAATGGCCGGCGATGCGGCAGATAGTGTAATTATGGAGGACTTAGCCACAATGGCTCACTATCCTCCCGGTTCTGCCCGTCTTCTCGTCAAGCGGAGCAAGGCAAAAGCATTTAAAGAGTTTTGGCATGATGCTTTGGAAGATGCAGATCAGGTAAAATTTTCTTCGCCTAATCTTTGTCAGACAGTCCTAAATGCACGACGTTCGCAGGCAATCCATGTGGATAGGTTATGTCCGTGGGGGTATGAGAGAAGATATGTGGCATTGCACGCCCTCCATCATTATCGAGAAGCGACCGAGACATTGGGCAAGATGGTTACAAACTTAAGGATGGAAGAGTCTCCTGATCCAAGTATCCGCCGTAAGTCTCTTCGGCACATATATTGAAAGCCGGGTATTGACTACGTTTTGTAGAGTTGCGTATGAAATATATTGCGCCCGCGGACATGATCAAAAGGATTGATGAGCAAATCAATGCCATCCGCGAAATATCTCCACTCGTGCTCATCTATGTTAGAACTGGGAATCTCTGCGACGCCACGGAACGGATACGGATGTTCAAAACAGACCCCATCTTCTACGAACTTGTCTCGTCCATGGCCACGGAGTTGGACACCCATCGCATCGAGAAAGTGGTGGCAAGATATTTCCGCTACGTCATGTTTTCGCATACTTGGGAAGGGAAAGAACCCACGTTTCAAGATCTCTCTGAAAAACTTGTCTATGAACCCGATCCACACCCGCTAAAGCACAAGCTGCGCTGTTTCTGCAAGATGGTTCGGGATGACCTCGAAGGATACCTTTGGGCGTGGAGTGATACCTGCTGCATCGACAAGACGATCGAAACTGTATACCGGAAGTCGATACGTTCCATGTACAACTGGTACAAAGAGTCAGCTCTTACTATCGTACTCCTCGCCCACGGATCCACACCATCGCTCAAGAATAATCGATGGATGACACGTGCCTGGACGCTCCAAGAACTCCTCTCACCCAAATCCATCCGTTTTTACAATAGAAATTGGGAACTCTATCGGGGCGACACTCGGCCCAACCACAAAAAGTCGTCTCACATCATGGGGGAGTTGGCAGAGGCCGTCGATGTCGCTATCGACACCCTCGTCGACTTCTCCCCAGCATCACTCAGCATCCGTGCCAAGCTCCGTCTAGCTTCGACTCGCGAAGCCACTGAGAAAGTCGATATTGCATACGCCTTGATCGGGATCTTCAGCAGCGATTTAATTCCCGAGTATCGTGATCCCGAGGATGCACTTGGGCTTCTCTTGCAAGAAATCGTGCACCGTGAACGTGACGCCAAAGCTGTGCTAGACTGGATTGGGAAGTCATCGCAATTCAACAGTTGTCTTCCCGCTCAGATCTCGGCCTACAAAGTTTCCCCCCACACTCCCCCACCCATTCCAGAGAATGCGATGAAAGCACGCATTGCGGAATTGCGCACCGCGTTCCCCCAACAGGAGGTTACCATGTTTTTCGAAAATCTTTCTGCTCTCGGCTCAATAGATTTCACTCATCGACGGCTTGCCCTCCCATGTATCACATTTTCCATCTTAGTCGACAATGCAAGACATGACGAAGCATCCTCGGCTTCTAGTCAAAGTATCGTCTGTCAAGCCCAGGCAGCGGCACTAGGTCAACTTGAGTTCAAAACGTCGTCCACAACATTCATGGCAAAGGGTGATGTAGTCCTTGTGTACCCGTGGATTCGTGATCTCCTCGCTCAAACAAATTTACCGGGATGGGACAATTATACGCGGGCATTACGGCTACTCGTCCACCTCGAACAGCCGTTCAGAGCGTTGCTGCTTGTGAAACAGTCCGTTGACACATACAAGAGAGTGGCTGCTGACAACGAGATTCTCATTCCCCAACACCAAGTGATGTCATTGAAGGATATCGGAATGAAAGTGTTAGATATCCGGTGACACTCGGCACTGTATTATACTTGTCTTTAGCTTGGAAGTTACGAGTCCTTAATCCTACTCGTCGGGATCGCGATCAGTCCAGTTTTTGTCGGCATCATGGCCATCCAGCCTGAGGCGAAACTGGTCGTGAAATGTGAGGTCAGCAACAAGCGACTCATGAGGAGGTTGCGAGGATCTTCTTTGAGGTTTGTCATGTTGTCATTATTCCCACTACAGTCGACTCCCTCATAACCGATAGCCCTCGGTTTGACCTGTAAACTATCGGTTATGAGGGAGTATCGGGTCTGCGAGAGATCAGGTATATAGGGGCTAAAAAATATTAAGACTTCATTATTTCTGTGGACAAAGGTACTACAAAAATGAGGTCTATTTAGGAGCAAAATATGAGGTTAATTTTGTGTCTTTCATGCCCTTCATTTTCTCTGCAAGTGTCATCTGCCCAAAGTCATCAGTAAATTTGAAAAGTTTGGATAGTATTATATATTGTCATTATAAACCCTACATTTGCCATAAGCTCAACAATTATTATGGACAAGAAGCTAATCAAATATATATGCATATATAGGTCAAGGACATTAATAATAACTAAAAAAATTATGCTGAAATATTTTAAAAGCCAATTCTTATTGTAAATTAGAATTCATAAGCATTATTAGAGTTTTACCCAGGGATATATTATCTGCTAATGATATAATATAGCAATATAATGCTATATAATCTTTGGAAAGTATAGATCAAAAGTTATCATGAGGTTTGTGTAGATTCAATTCACCTTATCAATGATAATGCAAAGGAAAGAAATATTATTTATCAACTTTATCTACAATATCACTATTTATAAATAGACTATCACTGTATACTACCATTGTAACTACTAAAAAGTATGAAAAAAGCGAAAATGAAAGTAAAAAAAACACTTACAAATGTCCTTACACAAATGCAAACCTACCTGATTATGAACTCTAAGAACTAGAGTGACTCTTGCTCTGAGAAGGAAACTCAGAGACAAGAGTGAAGAAAATTGAAAATCAGAGTGACTGGGTTTATATAATATGTACTGTATAGTACTTACAATTTTTTTCCTACACCTTTGGTTGATTTCTGATAAGCCATTGTCAGAGATAATATTTATGCTATTGATTGGAAATATCATTCCAGTAGTTATACATTTTCCCAAGCAATATATAATCATAAAATTATCAAGAACTTCTGCTAAGCATAACACTCTCATAAAATATTTGCATGACCAGACAAGGTCATTAGCTAGCAATGGAAAGATCTATATTTTCATTTCAAAATTTAATTTAATTGAAATATGTATAATGTCATAGCATGTTAATGACAAGCCAGTGATGAATGCACTCAGGACTGCCTCCAGTTTATGAGCCATATCACAAAAATAGCAGAAACATAACATGCCCAAACCAGAAAGTCTGGGAGTTGGACAGTCTGGGGGCTGGTATGGGGGCCAGTCTGTGCCTGAGTCTGGAGCCAAGTCTGCACCTGAGTCTGGGGGCGCCATGGCACACATGGCATGGTGAGTGCAGAGTCTCAATTAGGGAATAGCATGGGTATACCCCTGGGTGTCCAGAGGCATACCTATACTCATACCTGTGCATTTACCTGTACCCATGACCAGGATATGGGTAAATGCATGGGTATGCAAAACAGGGACCTGTACCCATACCCCAGGGGGGTATACCTGTGGGTATGAATATGGAGTTGAATGTGAGAGAGTGTGCAAGAGCAATGGCAGAACATGTACAATTCATGCATTCTGCTGTTGCTCCTACATGCTGAGGGTGATGAGGGTGACAGTGTCGCATGGCAGCAATGGTGTGAGGATGAGGGCAAGGTGAGAGCAAGGTGAGGACAAGGACAAGATGAGGGATGGCACAATGCATGTGATTGCATGCACTGTGCCATCCCTCCTCCTCATTGTTGGTTGAGGATGGGGTGAGGTGAGGGTGAGGACAAGGACAACATGTCATCATCATCATTGGTTGAAGGTGGAGTGGGGGTGAGGTGAGGATGAGGACGAGATGAGGGATGGAGACAAGAGATGGCACAATGCACACAATTGCATGCATTGTGTCATTCCTTGTCATTGGCGTTGGTTGAGGGTAAGGGTGAGGTGAGGGTGAGGATGAGGACAACATATCATTCATTGTTGTTGTTGTTGTTGGTCAAGGGTGGAGTGAGGGTGAGGTGAGGACAAGGATAAGGATGAGACAAGAGATGGAGACAAGAGATGAGAGACAGCACAATGCGCATGATTGTGTGTGTTGTATCATTCCTTGTTATTGTTGCTTGAGGGTGGGGTGAGGGTGAGGTGAGGATGAGGACGAGACGAAGGATGGCACAATGCATGTGATTGTGTGTGTTGCATCATTTGTTGTTGTTGTTGGTCAAGGGTGAGGTGAGTGTAAGGTGAGGATGAAGACAGCTGTGCTGTTCCTCATTGTCATTGTTGTTGTCAGTTGAGGGTGAGGATAAGGCCAAGGCCAAAACAAGGGATGGCACAACATGTGCAATTGCATGCACTGTGCCATCCCTTGTTGTCATCGTTAGTTGATGGTGGGTGCCAGTGAGGTGAAGGGGTGAGGTGAAGGTGAGGTGAGGGCAAGGACAAGGATGGTGAGGGCAAGGATGAGGAGGGTGAGGGTGAGGGTGAGTGAGAGCATTGGGTGAGTCAGTCAAAAAAACAATAAGCAAGCCACAACTTACCATATTGGGTAGGTATCCACATGAGGGTACAGGTCAGGGTATGGGTACCTGAGAGCGATACCTGTACTTGTACTCGTGAGATACCTGTATCCAAGACCCATGTGGGTATCTGGTACTCATGCTATTCCCTAGTCTCAATCACCCGCTGCCTGTCAACCACCTGGTATATCACATGTGCAGTAGACTCTTGTGCCAGCCACTGCAGTTCTGCATGTTTGAGTCTTTCCATCATGACCCTCATGAGCTCCCCGACTGCTCCCACTGCTCACAGCCTCTTTGATGCACTCACCCACCATGACATCTTGATGAACCTGCCATTTTCTCACCTGACCACCTTCATCTGATGCATGTGTATTCTCAAAGGTGACATTTTTCAGCCGCAACCCTGATTGATCTCAGACACCAATGTCCCTAATGTCCTTCCATCCTCAGTTACTGAGTTCTTTGTGGATATTTTCAACATCTCTTTGCATGCCATGGATGACTTGTGGGACATTATTTAGGAGCTGGTTTGGAGTCTTCCCTCATTGCACAAAGAACACACCCAGGATGAGGCATTATTCTGTGACTATGGGCATTCCAAAGGTCTCAGTGAGTAGTACATGCATCCTATCTAATCACTATATACTCATTAACTGTTGGAAATATGGTTTATTTCTTTATATTATCTTCACCATATTATCCTTTTTATTACACTACTCATATCTCTTTGGTTGCATGTGAACCTTAACTCACATGACACAGGCTAGACTCACTGATGTCATATGCCTAGACCAGTGACATCCTTACATACATAATTATGAGGTCATACCCTCAACCTGAGTCTAGATGACTGTTATGCTGATGCATAGGGCCTAGTTGAAGCACACACTCAAGTGTAGTGCGAAGACACTTGGGAACTCTTAGGTCTTGCTATGACTAATCCTTAGACCAATCACTCACAGAATGACCAGGCTCTAGGCAATAGATTGCGTAGAACTAGATACTGAACAAGTGTACAAAGGTGAAGTATTTATACTACTGGGAATGGCACACAGACCAGCTAAATAAGAGTGCACACGGACCATCTGGGTTGAGGGGAATACAAGGCAGTACAAGAGAGCTGCCTAGAAAAGGTTATTTGTCCATATCAAGAAGGTTGTCTGTAAAAGTGGCATATTGCATGGTCAACACCATAAGGGTGAAGCCCTCTCGCATATGTGAAGATGAATGGGCAAGAGTGTAATTAGAAGGATAAAAAGGAAAGATCGTATGGAAGAGACTCCGACTCTTCCTGAATATTCTCCAGTTCCAGCTGGGTCCATTCCTCCGCCTCCTCAGTCCCTCCCAGATTGGTCTCCCTCATTGATCTTGTAGTCGGTGGGGTTGTGGTCCCAGTTGACCCACTCGTTGTCATGGAAGACACAGTTGTCAGTGATGTGTCCGACCTCTCTGCAGAGAGAACAGACTTGACAAGGGCATCAAGCCTGGATGTGTCCAGGGATGGTGGTGTGGCAGTACAAACAGATGTACTGTGGGCAGTTGACCTGAAAGTGGTCGGTAGAGTGGCACTTGTAGCACTGGAGGTGACGTTGGGGAGGAACATGAGGCTGGGGAGGGAATTGGGCCACTGGTGGAGTGGAGGGTTAGTGGCTGATGGCAGAGAGGGTGGGGGAGATGGGGCGAGCGGGGATGACAATGGTAAGGGGTCTTGGGGTGGGGACACAGCAGGGAGAGTGGGAATGGCCCACGTTTCCTCATTGATTTCTTGGGCCCACTGGTGGGCCCAATGGGACAAGGATGGTGGTTCTGAGTCCAAGTCATCATTGTTCCTCCTGCAAGAGGTGGGTGTGGCAGACTCTCCTAAGAGTGGGGAGAGAGGTCGCTGGCATTGGAGGGGCTGGTGTCCCCTCGACACTTGTCCAAAAGGACTTGGTGGACTCAGAGCAAGCCCTTGCAGGAGGTGTGGCCCTATCAGGGATGGTGCTGGAGGAGGGGGGTGGAACTGGAACAGGAGTAGGAGATGGGGAGGTGGACCAACTGTTAATGCCCCCATGGGTTGCTCCATGGATGGAAGGGTGAGGAGCAGGGGCGGCGGGGATGTTGAGCAGGTCCTGAGAGAAGTAGATCTCCCTCTCCAGTTCCGACATGGAGAGGATGAGGGGGCAAAGAATGGGGGAGACAGAGAGAGGAGGGAGTGCATCGATGACTGCACTGAACCCTTGGTTCCATAATAAATCTAAAGTAAGGGACCTCACCTCAGTGATGGTCCCATTCAGGGAGGTGGCATAGACGGGGGGTTGGTTATCAGGGGTTAACCTGGTCATTATACACCTCACCATTGTTATGGTTTTACCCACAACACTGGGACTCCAACCAAGGACACTGCTCTTCCATCAGGGGAACTGTGAAGTGCTGATTTGACCAGATAGATTTGATAAATGCCTGTAATCATGCCATGGAAATAATAATAATCTATAAGTAATTAGAACCTATGAAAACATTAGAGCATTCTGAAGAAATTTGGTCTATACTGACAAATATATGTCTTTGAGATAAATGGTTATCAGACA
>JBBPQV010000392.1:0-22700 GCA_038092675.1 Boletus rufocinnamomeus
AAAGGTGATGGTGACAAAGTAACCAGTTCCTCAACATCACTGAACAATAGTCAAGTACAATCCTATTATGTAGCTCCCTCACAATGCATATTCACTGTTGTTGGCCCATGCATTATGCAATATGCAAAATTCCAACATTTTTGCAGGCCCCACAATGGGACCGACCCAAAGTCAATGCATGATGACATTTATGCATTACTACCATATGCATTATGAGCATTTCTACTGTACCACTTTTAACCGAGGAAATTTACATGCTGTGCAGTGCACAGCATCGTCACACTCAGACGGCACAAGTGCTAGTGAATCCCAGGCATTGGCTTTCCTCTCGGGGGAGACACATCGGTTGCATTGCGTCGCAAGACGTGCCTCATTGTCGTTTCGCGTAAGATTACAAGTGCAGGATCTTCAAGTATACCTTTAATTCTTCTTTAATGGCTCTCACGGAACGTATCCTCTTCGCCTTCGTTGGGCCAAAACTCTGCTTCGAGCTCGACGACGCGTACCCATATCGCCTCTGCACGAGCAAGTGCCTCTGGTGCGCTTCGACCAGTTACAGACTGACCCGCCATGGCGAGTCCAAAGTACTCGTTCACGAGATCGCCAATCCCTTGTACGAATTGTGCAAAGTCGGGGTTGGCGTTGGACCAGTTGTAGGAGAGGTCTCTGATCGCCTTGGCTGTGAGGTCACCTTGCGCTTGTGATGGGCACGGTTTAGGGAGGGCGGTATAGACGGTGGTCCACGCGTCCAAGTAGACCTACCAGCCGTTTCAAAATCAGTAAATGACACAACAGATCGAACGCTCCGCACCTTTTCCATCGCCCACAAAAACACAAGACCGTCCTCGAGAGATGCCGATGCACCGATTCTCACCATCTCGGCTGTATAGTCCCGCGTCGGTTTGCGTTCGCGCCAGTAGGTATGATCGATGGGGAGATCGTACGTGCGGGCGGTGGTGTCGAAAAAGGCAACTTCGCGGACGATGTTGGTGAGGCATCCGACGAGGAGGGTGAGTGTGCGCGTTGAGAGCTCGGCGGCGTTGGGGTCGTCGAGTGGGATCTTGGAGATGAGTTGGGCGATGAAGCGGGGGTAGGCTTGGGCGGCGTAGATGCGGTCTTGGTAGAGGTAGAGGGCGAGACGGGGGGCGGGGAGAGTGAGGGAGGAGGCGGCGACGAGGAAGGGGTGGGCGATGGCGGCAGAGTAAGGGGTGGGCGTAGGCAGCGAGGGGAGGTAGTCGGTCAGCGTGCTCATCGTTTGTGGGATGAAAGAGGCGCTCACGTGACATGCTGTCGATCGATCAATGCCACACAGCGGAACTTTTTTCTGTCCTTCCCTTCCATGCGATTATGCCGGGCGTTGCGTCAAACGAAGGAGGAGTCGGGCTCCCGGGTTCACTTTCAATCAGTGTAAGACTGGTGGCGTTTACGGCTAGATCCAAAATGCTAGACCGTTTTTGCTGGTGTCCCACTCACCTTTGGGTTTACCTTCTGTAGTTTACTGGATAAATGGCACTATTCCTCATCCGGTTTGCTCGGACAAAAAGTCACCCGGTCCCAACCTCCATGGTTCATCGGAATGTATGCTGTCTAACATATTGGATCTAGCTGTAATGGTTATTTGAATCTGGTATGACTACATATTCTGACCCGTTGGCCTGTGCCGAGACCACTCAGGCTGATCCCCACAGCATACCGGAGGAATACGATCCCACTAGTTGGAGTCCCAGGTTGACAGTAATTATTTGGGGTTGTGGGTGGTCGAGCAGACAGTTCCGGGACTCGATTTCCGGCGAGTCAGTTTCGTTCGCGGCAACATGAGACTAACCTGCAAGTGAAGGGATCTAGCAATATAGTAAAACTTCGTTTATTGATTCCCGGAACAACCGCAATCTTAATTGGGAACTGGATTTTTGTGACGATACTGTATTCGAGATCCTCTTTACGCCCCATCATGAACGCTGGCAGGCGTCCTGGGGTGAAGCGGTGTGCTAATTTCACACTAGCATCCCGAGATGGCAGGTAGGGTTCATATCACTCGACGGTTCGGAGCTTGTTGAGGTCCACCCAGGAGTCCTCGACGGGCCGTCACTTGAGGATCATTTACTGCAAATGAGAGCCGGTAATGGCCGTAATCCTCACAGCAGTAAACAAGGTCTCACATCGACCATACTAAAACAAGCGAATCGTCTCGAATCTTCCCCCCCCCCGCGATGTCTAACTGGACAACTACAGCCACCTTAGCTCTCGGGTGTGTTGTAATTCTATATATTGGACGACGAGTTCTCGGAAGTCGATCTTCTTATCCATTGCCCCCTGGACCTCCTGGGTTACCATGGGTCGGGAGCGCTATTGGAGTTCACGCAAGTGCTCCATGGATAACATATGCGGAGTGGGCAAGAACATACGGTGGATTATAACATGTTTAGCTCCACGTCATCTACTCAAGCCAATATCTGTGCAGGCAACATAGTTTATGCTCGACTGTTCGGAAAGGACGTCATTATCATCAATTCGGAAACAATTGCAAAAGACCTGCTCGAGAACCGGTCCAGGAACTATTCAGACCGTCCATACCTCATCACTGCTGAAATGTTAGTTGCTTGATTTCTTGTCATAGTGCTGATCTCAATCCACTATTCAAGGTATGGAGTGGATTTTCATTCAGCTCTATTGCCTTATGGCAATCAATGGCGACTGCACAGGCGGTTTTTCCACCAGACGTTTCGGCTCAACGCGGTACTCAGATTTCTACCCCTTCAACACCGCAAGGCATGTCATCTCCTACAGCAGTTATTAACTAGCCCAGAACAACTCGATGATCATGTGTTTGAGTAAGTGTATTGTACAAGCGTGAATGGGGTGATAGACCTAATTCGACTCTCCATCGAGATACACGGCATCAGTCATTTTGAACAGCACACACGACTATGACCCAACATCTCGAAAGGACGAACAGGTCGGGATCGTGGCAGACATGTTGAGAATTGCTATACCCACATTGCGCCCTGAAATCGCCATCATGGTTGACGCCATTCCGCTACGTGAGTCGGTCACATTTACTGTTGTATGACGGTTTGACTCAAATCAGGAGATGAATCTATCGGAAGTACTCCATCTCCCATCGTGGTTTCCCGGTATGTCATTCAAGAGGGAGCTGGCGAGCACACGCGCGTTATCGAAGCGGTATCTCGAAAGGCCGTTTGAGTACTCTCTTCAAAGACTGGTATGGACGTTTCGATCATTTGTCCTGTGGGTACATTAAATCATTACATATGCTAGAGCGGTAACATGTCACCGTCAAGGTACGCGATGCACTGGGACACATGGAAGAAAATGGAATTTCCCCCGACGAATCATGGATGGAAGAGCTCAAGAAGGCATGCGGGAGTGCGCTTGGGGGTACGCTGCGCAGCTGCCTCGCGAGATCGATTTCTTATCTGTGTTATCTAACTTGTACTTATTAGCTGCATCAGAGACCGTACGTGACAATATGTCTTCATGGTAATGATCGTCACTAACAACATGAAACAGTCCCACGCGGTCCTGATGACCTTCTTTCTAATGATGGTGTTGAACCCGGCAGCGCAGGAAAAGACCCAAGCACAAATCGATGCTGCTGTGGGAAAGGCCAGATTGCTGACGATAGATGATCGGCCTTTGTTGCCCTTCGTAGATGCCGTTTTCTGGGAGGTGCTTAGAATCAGCCCCATCGTTCCGCTGTGTGAGTGATTCCATCCTTAGCTCTCGATGCTGATTCCGCTTCAATCACGCAGCAGTTCCGCATGCTGCAGTGGACGGCGATGTGTATAATGGATTCCATATTCCAAAGGGTGAATAATCATTGGCAGTTCTATGAGTGGCCGAGCGTGTAATGATACCCTCGGTGTCAGGTGCTATAGTGACAACAAACCTTTGGTTTGTGCTTCTACATTTCTTCCTTGATAGATCTCAACGACTGTTTTTCACTGGGTCAATGGCACACGACGAATCTAGGTACCCCAACCCAGACGCATTCATACCCGAGCGATTCCTCCACGATGATGGTTCGCTTAAACCGAATGACATTGAACACATCACATTTGGATTCGGACGGCGGATGTGTGTTGGGAGACACTTTGCCGATACATCGGTGTGGTCGGTCATCACCAAGGTATTGGCGACGTTCAGAATATTGAAAGGCCTGGACGAGAACGGGGTGGAGATCCCAGTGGAACCGGAGTGGCTGAAGCCTCAGGTGGTCGGTAATGTTTTGGGGTCGTGGGTAGTCGAGCAAACAGTTTTGGGGCGCAATTTCAAGTTTCGGCGAGTCAGTTTCTCCATAACGCTCTGGCAATCTTGCGTACCTGCCCCTCCCGTGCCTGGACCTTCATACGTATGATGCGGAGAGAGCCTGCTGAGCACCAGATAAAGACCCTTTGTTCTCCACATGGTCAACGATGCGCTGGGGTTGGGTTCCCGTTTCTGAACTGATGGTGGGGTCGATCATACGAATCCGAACGAACATGTCTTCCATCTTATCATAAAATGTCGAAATTTTACGATAATTTGGTAGACATGTTGCCTCGTTCTGGTAATTATATATGCGTATCATGAGTGGTACGTACTGGGGAGGGACGTCGCGAGAGCTGAGCCTCAGCTCATCCTTTGTAGAATCAAAGAGGTGTTCACGTGGCATGGTGAATTCGGCCAACAAAAGGTGCATGTCATCTGGCGTGGCAGATCCCATGACTCTAGTACTGATGCCTATAACTATGCTTTCATGCATGAAGAATTCTACTATGGCTCGGGACGAGCACGAGTACGTCGGTCGAAAGAGGTGGCGAACCGTGTCATCTGAACGAGAGATGGCTTTAAGATGGTGGATTGCAACTTGTAAAAAGAGCGGCGGCTTGGTCGATTGGTCCGTAGTACGGGCGAAGACGAGACGATCAAAAACATCCAGGATTGGGAAAGCAGCGTCAAGACACAGCCACTAGCAGCATATACGAGTACTCGCCTGGGACCGCGAAATCGACTATATGGTGCGTTCTATCTAGGGAGGTTCCAGATTGGCCGAACACCAGACGGCACAAAGGAAGCTCAGACATTGGCTTTTCTCTCGGGGGAGAAAGGTTAGTTGCGTTCCTTCCCAAGCCGTGCCTCATTGTCGTTTCGCGTAAGGTTACAAGTTGATAACAAGTGCATGACAGTGTACCTTTAATTATTCTTTACTTGCTCGCACGGAACGCATCCTCTTCGCCTTCGTTGAGCCAAAACTCTGCTTCAAGCTCGACGATGCGTGCCCATATCGCCTCTGCACGAGCAAGTCTGTTGAGTTTCGACCAGCTGCCGACCGACCCGCCATGACGGGTGCAAAGTACTCTATCCACGAGATCGCCGATCCCTCGTAAGAATCGTACGAAGTTGGCGTTGGCGTGGGACCAGCCGCAAGAGAGGTCTCTGATCGCCTTGGCTGTGAGGTCACCTTGCGCTCGTGATGAGGACGATTTAGGGGGGGCAATATAGACGGCGGACCACGCGTCTAAGTGAGCCTACCAGCCAACTTGAATGCAAATCAGTGAACGGCACGATAGATCGAATGCTGCGCACCTTTTCCATCGCCCACAAAAACGCGAGACCGTCCTCGAGGGACGCCAACCCGCCGATCCCCGCCATCTCGACTGTATCGAGACGGGGGCGGCGAGAGTGAGGGAGGCCGCGGTGGGCGATGACGGCAGAGCAAATGTACTTACTAACGGTGTTGGCCAGCAGAGGAGCTCACGTGACATGTTCGTCAATCAATCTAGCCAATAAAATCCATTTGTTCGTTCGTCCACGGAAACGATCAAGGAATAACGTGAAACTTTTTCTGCCCTTCTCTTCCATGCGATCACGGCGTCTGCATGTTCTGGCGCGTGCACCAAACGAAGGAGGAGTCGGGCTCCTGGATTCACTTCCAATTGTGAGACTGGTGACGTTTACAGATAGGTCCAAAGTGTTAGACCGTTTTTGTTGGTGTTCCACTTAACTCTGGTACCCTCAGGCGCGTTCTGCAAAACATAAAGAAGGAAAGTCAATAGAACTTCAAAAGGGTTAGATGACATGGAATCCATGTCACTCGACGCTTCGGACCTCTTTGACGTCGACGAATTAATGATCCAGCCAGAGGTCCCTCGGGGGTCCGAGTCTTCGGTTCCGTGGGTGGGCGCCCTTGTGAAACAAATGAGACGGTGATGGCCGAAATCCTTACAGCAGTCCTCTGGATATCGATCACCAACTTCAGTAGTAATTAAGTTCTCACATAGACGGTATTAAAACAAAAACGAATCTTCTTTGTAAGTCTGCCATCGTTATCGCCCCCCACGCAATGTCTAACTGGACGACTACAACTACCTTAGCTCTCGGGTGTGTTGCGATTCTATATATTGGACGACGAGCCCTCGGAAATCAAACTTCTTACCCATTGCCCCCTGGACCTCCTGGGTTACCATGGGTCGGGAGCGTTATCGGAATGGACGCAAGTGCTCCATGGATAACATATGCGGAGTGGGCAAGAACATACGGTGGGTTAGAATATGTCTGGCTCCATGTCATCTACTCAAGCCAATTTCCGTGCAGGTGACATAGTTTATGCTCGACTGTTCGGAAAGGACGTCATCATCATCAATTCGGAAAAGATTGCAAAGGACCTGCTCGAGAATCGATCGAGGAACTATTCAGACCGTCCATACCTCGTCACTGCTAAAATGTCAATTCCCTTTTTTTTTCCATCATGCTAATCTCAATCCATTATTAGGTGTGGTGTTGATTTTCATACTGCTCTATTGCCTTATGGCAATCAATGGCGACTACACAGGCGGCTTTTCCACCAGACCTTTCGGCTCAACGCGGTACCCAGATTTCTGTCCCTTCAACACCGCAAGGCTTGTCATATCCTCAAGCAGTTATTAAATAACCCTGAACAACTCGATGATCATGTGTTTGAGTAAGTGTATTGTGCGAGCACGAATGGCATGATAGATCTAACTCGACTCTCCATCAAGATACGCGGCATCAGTCATTCTGAATAGCACGTACGACTATGGCCCAACATCTCGAACAGATGAACTCGTCGATATTGTCGCAGAGGCGGTGAAAGTTATTGTACCTGCAGTGCGCCCTGACATCGCCATCATGGTTGACGCCATTCCGCTACGTGAGTCAATCGCATTTACTGTTGCATGTTTGATTCAAATCAGGAGATGAATATATCCGAAGTACTCCATCTCCCATCGTGGTTTCCCGGCATGTCATTTAAGAGCCAAATGGCGGGCACACGCGCGTTATCGAAGCGGTATCTTGAAAGGCCGTTTGAGTATTCTCTTCAAAGACTGGTATGGTCATTTCGATCACTCGTCCCGTGGGCACACTAAATCACTACATATGCTAGAGCGGTAACATGGCACCGTCAATGGTACGCGATGCACTGGGACATATAGAAGGAAATGGAATTTCCCCCGACGCATCATGGATGGATGAGCTCAAGAAGACATGCGGGAGTGCGCTTGTGGGTGCGCCGTTCAGATGCCTCGTGAGATCATCTTCTCACGTGTGTTATCCAACTTGTTAGCTGCATCAGAGACTGTACGTGACAATATGTCCTCATGGTAATGATCATCACTAACAATATAAAACAGTCCCACGCAGTTCTGATGACCTTCTTTCTAATGATGGTGTTGAACCCAGCAGCGCAGGAAAAGGCCCAAGTACAAATCGATGCTGTGGTGGGAAAGGCCAGATTGCCCACAATAGATGATCGGGCATTGTTGCCCTTCGTAGATGCCATTTTCTGGGAGGTGCTCAGAATCAGCCCCATCGTTCCTCTGTGTGAGTGATTACATCCTTTGCTTAGCTCTCGATGCTCATTCCGTTTCAATCACGTAGCGGTTCCGCATGCTGCAGTGGACGACGATGTGTATAATGGATTCCATATCCCAAAAGGTGAATAATCATTAGCAGTTCCCATGAGTGACCGAGCATGTAATGATACCCTCGGGTTCAGGTGCTATGGTGATAACAAATCTTTGGTTCGTGCTTCTACATCTCTTCTTTCATAGATCTTAATGACTGTTTTTCACTAGGTCAATGGCACACGACGAATCTAGGTACCCCAGCCCAAATGCATTCATACCCGAGCGATTCCTCAACGTTGATGGTTCGCTCAAACCGAATGACATTGAACACATCACATTTGGATTCGGACGACGGATGTGTGTTGGGAGACACTTTGCCGATACATCGGTGTGGTCGGTCATCGCCAAGGTATTGGCGACGTTCAGAATATTGAAAGGCCTGGACGAGAACGGGGTGGAGATCCCAGTGGAACCGAAATTCTCCAGCGGGATTACAATGTGAGTGGTGCATGAGATTCCTTCTTTCTTTGCCTTTTTCGTCGCTAATGCGGTTCCAATTTTCCCTTGCGCAGACAACCACTTCCGTTCAAGTACAGAATCGTGCCCAGGTTTCCAGAGATGGGCGCTGAGAAGCTGGAACAGTTGATTGCTGCAAGCACTGCTTAAATAACAGAATTTCTTCTTTTTCTGACTCGGATTTGTCCTTATGCATCAAAGTTCCTCATTTGACGAGTCATCGTTTGACATGCGTTGACTTGTCAGAAAGCAATTGGCTCAGCTCGTCCAACATCTCTCGAGTCTGGATCGTCGCCAGTGTCAAAAAGGCGACTTTGCGGACGGCGTTGGTCAGAACCCCGACGAGCATGATGAGTGTGCGAGTTGCGAGCGAGGCGGTGTCAGGGTCATCGAGTGGGATCTTGGTGATACTCAAGGTAGGAAATGATGTGGAGGGTGACGGGAGGTGGGGAGTGCCCAGAGGGAGGCAGCGGCTGGCTTGGAGGACGGGATGTCTCGGCTGGATACTCCCGACGCGCGCTCCACTACACACACCTACTAGTATGTGTCCCTCTGGCTGTGTAGCTATGGCGGCTGCTCATCACACTATCGTCACCTGTTACATTTTCGTTACAATCCGAGCATCTCATAGCCATCGTGCTGGCGTGCACACGCCGATCGGGGTTCCCTAAGCGCTTGATGAGTGCTCAATGAGCAGGAATTTCAGGGAAGGTGCCGTACAAAGGTGCTCCGGTCCAATCAGAGTCCTCGCTAAGCCCTCGCGTAGGCTCGCGAAAGCCTTCAGAAACGCAACACAACAATTGCTTACTCCTGATGCCGTCATGGAGGTTCGCGTCTTTCGCGCGACGTTCGGGGTCCGTCTTCTGCTTGATGCAGTGATGCTTCCCATCGACTAATCGAGGACGGAGCTATTTGGTCGCGGTATCTTTTGTGGTACATACTATCTGTGCCTGGTCCCCCCAGTAGATCGCGTCGCTCGCCTTCCACCTCGTCTATCTATGGCCTTGGCCCACGATTGGCATACACATGCCATTCGTTCCGCGGGACACCTGTGGGGAACATATCGTCGGCGGCTTCATGCATGCATGCAGTATCCGTCCTGTGCTGTCATCTTTCTGTGCTTTTACCTATTCGTCTCCACTTTTTACCTTAATGTCTGAATTTCCTTACTTTACCTTGAGCTGGGGAGGTGACTTTGGCGTCTCCTGCGCTTACTTACTAAGCGTAGCTAGCCAATAAAAGTTCATCCATTCATCCAGTCTCTCTTCCTTGTTTGTGGTGGGGCTACCCAGCGTCGAGCTCCAACGCGATCTGCCGCAGCGTTACAGTCATCCATCAGCACTTTACATAAACGGCGAATTTGGAAGTCACGTCGAGGACACAAGCATCACAAATTCTTCAGATCAGAAATGCAGGAGTATGCTACTATGAAGTGTAAAATATTGAGGAATTAGCAGTAAATGTGACTACGAGGATACTTTGGCACACAGTAAACAGCTACAAAAATGGTACTACTTCATCAGTGGCCCATCGGAGTGGATCTAACCATTGTCGGATGATATCGCGGTGATCGCTCATCATCGCTCCCACCTTCAGACCGCATGCCCTCATCACTTTGTGAATAGCTACAAAAATGGGATATCAGGGGCATCAGAGTGGATCCAACCATTGTCGGATCAAATTGCGGCGATCACTTATCCTCGCTCCCACCTTCAGACCGCATGCCCTCATCGCTGTCACATCCTCATTCCCACCTTGCGTTTCGATCGTTGCGCCGCCCTTATCTCAAGGCCTTGGGGATGCTCCATCCGACTTGCCCAGCTTTGGTCTAGCCCAACTAACTCGCTGCTTTTCGTGCGTTGCAAGGTCTCTTTCTTCCTCCGAAAGGCGCTTCGCCACTCATTCTCTGGTTTCTTCTTGTCTTCAATATGGGGCTTCATGGCATAATCGAGGGCTTCTTTGTACATGGCTCGTCTTCGCTGTTTTTCTGCATTGGATACAGACCGAACAGCCATTCATTTGATGCCACTCGACGCGTTACTCCGAGTCGGCGTGCTAGTCAATGAGCTATTGGAGTCCTTTCATGGCAAATTGCCCGTCGGAAACGTGCCTGATAGCCGTAATCCTTACAGCAGTCCTCAGGATGTCGTTTACCAAGAGTAGTCAAGTTCTCACGTCGACCATACTAAATGCAACGGATCTTCTCCGCAAGTACCATCGTTATCGCCCCCTCTTCCCCACGCGATGTCCAACTGGACGACTACAGCCACCTTAACTCTCGGGTGTTTTGCGATTCTATATATTGGACGACGAGCTCTCGGAAGTCACATTTCTTATCCATTGCCCCCCGGACCTCCTGGGCTACCATGGGTCGGGAGCGTTATCGGAATGAACGCAAGTGCTCCATGGATAACATATGCCGAATGGGCAAGAACATATGGTGAGTTATAACATGCTCAGTTCTACGTCATCCACTCAAGCCAATATCTGTGCAGGCGACATAGTTTATGCTCGGCTATTTGGAAAGGATATCATTATAATCAACTCGGAAAAGATTGCAAAGGACCTGCTCGAGAACCGATCCAAAAATTATTCAGACCGTCCATACCTCGCCACTGCTGATATGTCAGTTCCTTTGCTTTATCACAGTGCTAATCTCAAGCCATTATTCAAGGTGTGGAATGGGTTTTCATTCTACTCTATTGCCTTATGGCAATCAATGGCGACTACACAGGCGGCTTTTCAACCAGACGTTTCGCCTGAACGCGGTACCAAGATTTCTACCCCTTCAACACCGCAAGGCATGTCATCTCCTCCAGCAGCTATTCAATAGCGCCGAACAACTCGATGATCATGTGTTCGAGTAAGTGTATTTACAAGCGTGAATGGGGTGATAGACCTAATTCGACTCTCCATCGAGATACACGGCATCAGTCATTTTGAACAGCACGTACGACTATGACCCAACATCTCGAAAGGACGAACTTGTCGAGATCATGGCAGACGTGTTAAGAATTGTTGTACCTGCAGTGCGCCCTGACATCGCCATTATCGCTGACGCCGTTCCACTACGTGAGTCAATCACATTTTCTGTTGCATGTTCGACTCAAATCAGGTAATGAATCTATCGGCAGTACTCCATCTCCCATCGTGGTTTCCCGGCATGTCATTTAAGAGGGAGATGGCCAGTACACGCGCGATATCGAAGCGGTATCTTGAAAGACCGTTTGAGTATTCTCTTCAAAGACTGGTATGGTCATTTCGATCACTCGTCCCGCGGGCACATTAAATCACTACATATGCTAGAGCGGTAACATGGCACCGTCAATGGTCCTCGATGCACTGGGACATATGGAGGAGAAAGGAATTTCCCCCGAAGAATCATGGATGGAAGAGCTCAAGAAGGGATCTGGGAGTGCGCTTGTGGGTACGTTGCTCAGGTGCCTCGCGAGATCCATTTCTCATGTGTGTTATCCAACTTGTTAGCTGCATCAGAAACCGTACGCGAAAATATGTCTTAACGGTGATGATCATCACTCAGAATATGAAACAGTCCCACTCGGTCCTGATGACGTTCTTTCTAATGATGGTGTTGAACCCGGCAGCACAGGAAAAGGCACAAGCACAAATTGATGCTGTGGTGGGGAACGGCAGACTGCCGACAATAAATGATCGGGCGTTGTTGCCCTTCGTAGATGCCGTTTTTTGGGAAATGCTCAGAATCAGCCCCATCTTTCCTCTATGTGAGTGGTTCCGTTGTTCGCTTAGCTCTTGTTACTGATTCCGCTTGAATCACGCAGCGATTCCGCATGCTGCAACGGACGACGATTTGTATGGTGGGTTCCACATTCCAAAAGGTAACCAATCGGCAGTTCCCTTGTGCGACCGAGCGTCTATTGATACCCTCGCTTTCAGGTGCTATGGTTATAACAAACCTTTGGTTTGTGCTCCTACATCCCTTCTTTTATAGATCTCAGTGACGGTTTTTCACTAGGTCGATGGCACACGACGAATCTAGGTACCCCAACCCAGATGCATTTATACCCGAGCGATTCCTCAACGATGATGGTTCCCTGAAACCCAACGACATTGAACACATCGCTTTTGGATTCGGACGACGGATATGTGTCGGGAGACACTTTGCAGACACCTCGGTGTGGGGGGTGATCGCGAAGGTGTTGGCGGTGTTCAAGATATTGAAACCCCTGGACGAGAACGGGATGGAGATCCCAGTGGAACCGAGATTCTCGAGCGGGATTGCAATGTGAGTTATGCACGATGAACACGATTCTGTCTTTTTTCCTTTATTGTCTCTGATGCGGTTCCAATTTTCTCTTGCTCAGACATCCGCTTCCATTCGGGTATAGAATCGTGCCGAGGTTTCCGGAGATGGATGCTGAGAAACTGGAACAGTTGATCGCTGCAAGCACTGCTTAAGCCATGTTTTTTTTTTTCTTTTCTCTTTCTTGGCTCGGATTCGTCCTTGGACATCAAGTTCCTCGTTTGAATACTATGTACGAGTCATCCGATGGTTCATTTACGCCGGTTTTGAGAAACCGATTGTATTAGTCCGTCCAACATCTGGGTGAAGTGAGCGAGCAATGCTTTCCTCCGGTTTTGGCTAGGATCGCAGCCAGTGTCAAAAAGGTGACTTCCGAGCGCTGGCAGCGTTGACAGTGTTTTCTTTTCTTTCGGCTCGAATTGTTTGGATGTGAGTCATCGTTCGACCGTTCGACGCACATTGCTTTGTGAGAAACCAATTGGATTAGCTCGTCCAGCATCTGGGTGAAGTGAGCGAGCGGTGACCGGCGGATATGAGCACTGCTTTCCTCCATTTCAGCTGCGACCAATATCAAAAAGGCGACTCCGGAACGGTTCGTTTTTCATCTAGCACTGGGCTGGCAGTGTCAGTGATGGGGTCAACGTGATTGTCTGATCCGCAAGTCGACCTTGACAATGAAGAGATGACTTGCAAGTATTCGAGACGTGTGGAGTTGCAATGTAGGTGGTGACAAGTACTACTGCATATGATCCTTTAGGGACTCGTGTGTTATGAGGTCTGTCCGTGACAGGGTGCGCCGCCGCGCTCCACAACATGAGAGGTTGCGGGACCTTTTCTTTTCCTTACCTGTACTATCACTTTCTGAAATCGAATTGCGAGAACAAAACAAGGCGGAAGGAGGAAACGAGAGTCGACCGTCAGATGTTTCATTCATCACAAATCATATTGGAAAGCTTCATACACCAACATGGATAGATGGGACCCAAGATAAGAACGATGCACCAGAGTCGCGAAGACGCTTGATCGCGTGGTGCAATGCTTCTGCAGCCTCCCCACTGTCCGGAACCTTACCATCCTGAAACAGGCTTTTGTAAACGTCCGCTATCACCCATGGCGCATCGCTATCCATGATCGTCCTGTCTGGGTGGCCAGCAGGTGTGGATTTGACCACATCCTCTTCCAGCGCAATCGACTTCTCCAGATCGGCACGGTCCTCAAATCGCATGTAACGCTGCGACAACGAGAAGGCGAGGTTGCCTAGCCGCGAAGGCTTGTCTGGATGGTCGTCAGGTGTGGATTTCACCACATCCTCTTTCAGCGCAATTGACTTCTCCAGATCGACGACGTCCTCAAAGCGCGTATAACGCTGCGATAAGGAGGAGGCGAGGTTGTCTAGCACTACAAGCTTGTCCGGATGGTCATCAGGTGTGATGTGCGCTGCATCCCCGAACAGCAAAATTGACTTCTCCAGGTCGACGACATCTCCGAAGTGCTCAAAGCGAGCGGAAAACAAGTTGCCGAGGTTGATTAACCGCAAAGGTTTGTCTGGGTGGCCATCAGGTGTGAACTTCAACACATCCTCTGCCAGTGAAATCGACTTCTCTAGATCGACGTGGTCCCCAAAGCGCGTGTAACGCTGTGACAATGAGAAGGCGAGGCTGCCTAGTTGTGAAAGCTTGTCTAAATGTCCATCAGGTGTGAAGCGTATCGCACCCTCAAACATCGCAATCGATCTTTCCAGGTCAACAGTGTCCCCGGAGTGTTCATAGCGAGTCAACAACGAATAGGCAAGCTTGTGCAGCCATGAATGCTTGTCAGGATGACTGTCAGAGGCGAATTGCACTACAACCTCCATCATCAAAATCGCCTTCTCGCAATCGGCAAGGGCACCAAACCACTGGAACCGAACGCAGAACAGAATGCCAAGGTGGTCGAGCAGAGCAGGCCCCGAGGGATCCGGATAGAATATCAATTGCAAGGCACCGTCCAGCCGTTGAACCTTCCTCGTCCTCAAGGTTATCCTTTATGCTTTGAGGACCGTCTGTCGTCCCGATTAACTCGGCCCCCGCAGTGCTGCCGAGTGCGACGACTGCTGCATGGTATGCATAGCTATCCGCCGGGGCAACATCCATTACTTCGGAGAGGAGAGTTCTACCCTCTTCCTTGTCCGCTTCGTCGTGTTTCCTTTGGAAGCGAGCTTCCAGAGCTATCCCGAGGCTAAGTAATGTCAATGGATAATCTGGGTGACCACGATGGCGAAGACCAAGCACAACCCGATACAAATTGATTGGCATGTCAAGATCGGGGGATACGTCGTTCACTCGGCAGTAAATAAATTTGGCCGTGGCCAGGTTGAAAAGGATACTGGCACGATTGGGGTAATCCAGTGGACACAGGTCTTGAGCATGCTCGAAATGTCTAATACATTCATCGAGATCTTGTTGCGCCTCAACTTCGCGATAACGAGCGAGTGCACGATGTCCACTATCCGTCAACTCTTCTAGCCGGCGGGTCTCCTCTGACTCTGGCGGCTAATGACTAAGGATAAGCACATGTTCAACTTAAACGCACTCAATCGGCTCACATTTGAGACGGCTGCGCATCCGTTTCGATCGTAAAATCGTCGTTCGATCTCGATTTCGAGGGAAGCGGGTGAAGACATAACTTCCCCGTCGCTTTCTTCTAAAATATTAACAGCTACGCAATGATATTAGGTGCCTGAAGGAAATAAAAACGGTGCTGCTCACGATCAAGCTGGCCGTTACGGTCAAGCAACTCGCCAACAGTAGTTTCAAACACACGCAGAACCTCTCCGCCCCCCGGTGTCGGACCCAGCTCGAATGATGCAACTACTGTCAGAGATATCCTCGATGACCGCTTCGTGGGGCTTGAACCTCATTGAGCAAACGGCAAGCAGCATGAACGGAGTGATGACTCAGAATACAATTTCGTCGTCCCATTCGACCACATCCTTGCCTACCGACACGGGCCTGTTCGACGTCCGCTTGGTCACGTTTTCGTTTTCGTTCTTTACCGCAACGTAGAACCCAACAGGGAGACGCCTCAGTTTGATGGTAACATCTGTTGCGCGAATGCCTGTCCCACATGTCAGCGATCGCTCAAGTTCGTGGTCAGAAACTTACGAGTCGTTACGATACATTTCATTTTGTTACCAGTCGTCGATTCAGAGGAGTCCTTTCCTGGATCCAAGTCTTCCGAACTCTCTGGTTCACGGGTACGATGCGGTAGGTGCGTCCGGGCGCTAAGCTGTTGGGTAGGGCCACCTGAATTGCCTTCATCTATAGATCCAGTTAGGCATGGGAGGCAAAGCACACGGAAAAAAAATCTAGCGAGATTCATCGACATGGAAAGGACAAGTTATGAGAGAGTGTTGACATGCTTGAGTCGCATCGGCGTCGTTTTTTACACGTTGCATGGCTGTAGCCAGATACACAGCCCACACCGCAGCCGTTCGTGAGGTAGAAGCGTTGAAACTTGGACCTTCCGGCGTACAGAAAGTGACAGCATTGCCTCTGCTACGCAAAGAATCATAGAAAAATGTTTATATGCGGAACGTGGGCGCAGCATGGGTGAACCGGCGCCGAGTGATAAAAAGCGTAGGTGACTGGCTTCGGCACCGCAGACAGAAAGCCTAGAGTAGGTCCAAACGAGTGAGCCCTTGAGCACGTACGTCGGGAATGACTCGCACCGCATCATGCCTCTGATATTTTGAACTGAGAGACGTCGTATCAAGTGGTGACAGACCATCACTGATCAGGTGATTAAGTAATTGGTGGCTATGCTACTGTATGGTTTTGCATACTCCAACACTCCGGTGTCTACTTGTACTGCGATAGAAAAGGAGTAAAAAGGGAATCTAAAAAATACCTAATTGGATGCAAAGAACAATTGAAATTTTATACGAAAATAATTGATGAGCATGTATATGGATGAGCGGCGCGTCTGTTGCGCTTGAGCGGTTACCTGATATGGTAAGTCACGCTCGCGTATCGACACTTCCCTACCATTGATCATTGGATGGTATCCGTCGCATCTGATCCTTCCAATTCGCCCGGTATGGCCTTGACTTGGCTATATGACTCGGTGATCCCATCTACATTGACTAACACTTCTAGCTCGCGATTTGAGTCGTCCTCGTCGACGTGGTGGGTCTACGGGCTTGATAGGTCGCCTAGGATACTACTTTGCGGGTGGTCTAGACAGTCCAGGTACGCTTATCGTTGTGCATCTCTCTGGCGCTTCTGATCATCCTCGCCGCCTCCCGACTCCTCTCGCTTGCCTACGCGGCCTCCTGGCCCTCTACATCGACTTAACAGGTTCGTCTCGTCGACACGCGGCTTCGCATCGCATTCAGTGTGTTCCTGGCCACTGTAAGGGTTTTCTGGTACGTCTCTGTCGCTGCCCGCTTCGTTCTGCGCATCCACGCGCGTACTGCTCGTGCGCTCCACTTTCGCGCCTCGTTGCGTGGTCGTTCGGATGGTTTGTGAGTGGTGGGGAATGGTCTGGGGATGTTCCATGTGAGTCTTCTTCGTCCGCAGAGGTGCGCCTATAATTTACCATAGCAAGCCCAGGCCCTCTACAGCCAGGCCCAATGCATCACTAGTAGGTGAGATTACTGATTCTCGCGGTGTACCGGAGGAAAACGGTCCCCCTTGCTGGAGTCCCAGGTTGTCAGTAATTATTTGGGGATCATATAACTCGAGAAAATAATTGTGGGACGCGATTCTCGGCGAGTCAGTTTCGCCCGTGGCAACACGAGACTAATTTGCCAGTCAAGGAATCTAGCATAACTTTTTATTTCATGATTCCCGGAACAATCGCGATCCTATTTGGGAAGTGGATCCTCTCGACGCCCCGCCTCATCATGCCGATGCCATCGATCAACCTGGAATAAAGTAGTAGGCTAATTTGAAACTGCCATGCGTCCTGGGATGAAGGCGCGGCCGCAGAGTGCCCTCTGGCGCGATACGCAAAATATAACCAAGGAAAGCCGATAGAAGCTCAGAAAGGTCAAAAGATATGGAATCCATGTCACTCGACTCTTCGGACCTTGTTGAACTCAATGGTCCACCCAGAGGCCGCTCCAAGTGAAACAGGAATTAGACCCGGTAATGGCCGAAATCTCGCTTATAAAAAGCAGTAATTGCTAATCAGGTTCTCACATCGACCGCACTAAGACAAACCGAATCATCTCCGTCGGTCTGCTATCCTTATCGGTCCCCTACGCAATGTCTGGCTGGACGACTACAGCCACCTTAGCTCTCGGGTGTGTCGTGATTCTGTATATTGGACGACAAGCTCTCGGGAGTCGAACCCCTTACCCATTGCCCCCCGGACCTCCTGGATTACCATGGGTCGGGAATGTCATCGGAATGGATGTAGGTGCTCCATGGAAAACATATGCCAAGTGGGCAAGAACATATGGTGGGTTACAACATGTTCAGCTCCACGTCATCCACTCAAACTAATATCCATGCAGGCGACATAGTTTATACTCGGCTGTTCGGAAAGGATATCATTATCATCAATTCAGAAAAGATTGCAAAGGACCTGCTTGAGGACCAGTCCAGGATCTATTCAGGCCGTCCATACCTCATCACCAATGAGATGTCAGGTCCTTGTTTCTTATCATAGCACTAATCTTAATCCATTATTCAAGGTCTGGTTTGGATTTTCATTCCGCTCTATTGCCTTATGGCAATCAATGGCGACTGCACAGGCGGTTTTTCCATCAGACCTTTTGGCTCAACGCGGTGCCCAGATTTCTGCCCCTTCAACACCGCAAGGCATGCCACCTCCTCCGGCAGTTATCCAATAGCCCTGAGCAACTGGATGATCATGTGTTGGAGTAAGTATACAATAATGAATGTGGTGATAGACATATCTCAACTCTTCATTGAGATACACGGTGTCAGTCATGCTGAACAGCACGTACGACTATGACCCAGTGTCTCGAAGGGATGAACTAGTCGAGATCATGGCAGACATGTTGAAACCTGTTGAACCCGTTGCACCTGTTGTGCGCCCCGAGGTCGCCATTCTGGTTGACACGCTTCCGCTATGTGAGCCAATCACATTTCTTTCAGTTGCATTTCGACTCCAATCACAAGATGATTCTATTGCAAGTGCTCTATCTCCCATCGTGGTTACCCGGTATGTCATTTAAGACCCAGACGGCGACTACATGCGCGTTTTTGAAGCGGTATCTTGAACGTCCGTTTGAGTATGCACTTCGAAAATTGGTATGGTCACTTTGATTGCTCGTCCCGTGGGCGTATCAAATAACCACGTATGCTAGAGTAATAGCATCACACCGTCAATGGTACGCGATGCACTGGGGCATATGGAAGAGAAAGGAATTTCGCCCGAAGAATCATGGATGGAAGAGCTCAAGAAGGTATCTGGGACTGCGCTTCTGGGTACGCTGCTCAGATGCCTCGTGACATCCATTTCTCATGTGTGTTATCCTTCTTGTTAGCTGCATCGGAGACCGTACGTGACAATATCTCCTCACAGTGATGATCATTACCAACAATATGAAACAGTCCCACGCGGTCCTGATGACGTTCTTTCTATTGATGGTGTTGAACCCAGCAGCGCAGGAAAAGGCACAAGCACAAATTGATGCTGTGGTGGGAAAGAGCAGACTGCCAACAATAGATGATCGACATTTGTTGCCCTTCGTAGATGCCGTTTTTTGGGAAATACTCAGATGCAACCCCGTCTGTCCTCTCTGTGAGTGATCCCATCGTTTGCTTAGCTCTTGTTGCTGATTTCGCTCGAATCACACAGCAGTTCCGCATGCTGCGGTGGCCGATGATGTGTATAATGGATTCCACATTCCAAAAGGTGAATAATTGGTAGTTCCTTTGAGTGACTGAGCGTGTATTGATACCCTCCCGTTCAGGTGCTATGGTCATCACAAACCTTTGGTTTGTACTTCTCCATCCCTTCTTTAATGGATCCCAACAACTGTTCTCACCAGGTCAATGGCACACAACGAATCCAAGTACTCGAACCCAGATGCGTTTATACCCGAGCGATTCCTCAACGATGACGGTTCCCTGAAACCCAATGACATTGAACATATCGCTTTTGGATTCGGACGACGGATATGTGTTGGGAGACATTTTGCAGATACGTCGGTGTGGGGGGTAATCGCCAAGGTGTTGGCGGTGTTCAAGATATTGAAACCCCTGGACGAGAACGGGATGGAGATCCCAGTGGAACCGAGATTCTCGAGCGGGATTGCAGTGTGAGTGATGCACGACAGACGTCATTACATAATATTTTTTCTGGTTTCGGACTAGGGTGTTGATTTTCTCTTGCACAGACATCCACTTCCATTCGGGTACAGGATCGTGCCCAGGTTTCCAGGGATGGATGCCGAGAAACTGGAGCAGTTGATCGCTGCGAGTGCTGCTTAACTGCTTTTTTTATAGCTTATATTGTCCCTGCCCATCAAGTTACTCATTTAGTTGAGATATGTGGATCATGGTTCGACATGTGCTGGTTTGTGAGAAACTAACTGGATTAGCTTGTACAACACCTGTGAAACCTGGATCCGACGAGTGGGTGCATCAGCAAACCAACCCTCCTCTGGACAGTGCTGGCCAGTGCTGGCCAGCTGTCTTGCCTGTCCAACCTCCCCCAACAAGGTACCTATCTGGCTAGCCTTGTACAGAATGTCCCAGTATTCATCCAGCCTGGGAAAGACTAGTCACACTAGATTAAAAGTATATTTATGTACCTGACACCAGACTTTAACAGGATTGCACAGCCTGTCACATTGTGGAAAACAGAGGGGATCAACATTCCGAATTGGAAATACACAGGGAATGATAACGAATGATAATGATGCACCCAACAAACAGATCTATCTAATCGAGATCGACATCAAAGCCAGTGGTTGTAGTGACCGAGCCACCGTTCCTGTAAAAAAACGATCCATAAGTCAATTGCTCCCATGCCAATGGGTACTGACCTTCCGATCTTTGCCCATTGAACACGGAGCGTCTTTGCCTTGGCGCGGTGGATGGGGTTCATGTCGCACTTCGCCATAAGCCAAGGATATCTACATAGACATCTGCATAAACGTCATGCTTGAATGCAACTTCCTTGGCTTCCGCAGCAACCTTGTCAAGCACGAGCTTGATCTATTGGTGTTCAATATCAGTGGGGATAATTAGCAGAATTTTAAAAAAAAAATACTGCGGTGGCAGTGAGCGTGACAGCAGCTCGGGGAACTTCATTTCCAAACACTTCGGGAAAGAGACTTCCCACAGAGTTCAGACCAGTGTAGAAAAAGTCGACGACAAGACCGGTGAGCGCAGGGTGTGCAAGGTTGTTTGTATGACCCTAGCAAGAGTGTTAGCTTGTAATTTCTAATTACACTCCACTCACCTCTTCATCTTGGCCATGCTTCAGGAATATTCCACACTCCAGAAGCGTTTTGGCAATGTTAGCGTTAATGGAACGGTGGTTTTGGGAATCCCATTGATAGCGCTCACGAACGAAGTTGCGTGCCTTCTTTTTGAGAGAGGAGCGCCAGTTTCAGGTCGGACAATGATAAATGTACTTACCCTTGGGTATTGCTAAGCCTCGGCTTTGGTGCTCGACTATAGCCTCGTTCATATATTCACCAGCCTTAGTATTGAACTGTGGGCACAATGGGAATGAGTTGAGGGAGGTGAGATCGCAGTGGGATATTTGTTTGGCATGCTCGATGATATCGCGGATCGAAGGGGCATAGAAACTTAGCTGTGATGGATCCACATTGTCTGGATGAACACCGGACGCGGTGGACCTAACTGCTGGTTGAGGAAGAGATCTGGTGAGAGAATTAGCCTTGGTAGGTGGCAAGGGAGAATTTGCAGCTCCTTGAGGGTGTAATGAGATGGGAACCTCTATTTTGTTCGTATCACCTGCTGCGGAGTGGGTGCTGTGAGAACGTGACATTTGCTGATTTCGGACGGCCAGAAGCTGTACATTGTCAGGGAGATGCGGTGGGTGATTGCACTGGTGGTGTTGAGCGACAATGTCTTCCACATAGCCTAAGCAACTTGTTAGTCAGATTTATCAAGTAGCTCCTTGCTTACCTTGAGGCACCATGGAACCAGAAAGCTGGTGGGAGTTCAGCACAACACCACTAACCCTACATTCCTCCCTGTTTCTGTGTTTTGCTGAATTGGTGCCTGAGCCAGATGGTAGTCAGTTATGAAACCCAACCTTCGTCCCACATGTACTCACGGCTGGGTTTTCACTATGCTGCTCAGGGTGCTCGGGAAGGCCTTGATTAAATACAATAATAAGTAATTTGCTCGCAGAATGGAAGAACACTTACCCTCCAAGGCACTGCGAATGATGGACTCTGCGAAGCGTTCGTCCTCATCTGGGGACAGCTCATCAATCACAAACCTATGGTCGATGTCACCCTCAAGGTTTCCCCCCCCTTGAACGTCTGTGTCACACATCGTGATGGTATGAGCATGAGGCAGGGATGAAGGGAGTTGACAAAACGATCGAACTCGACACAACCCAGCCCCCCTTGGGGGAGGTGAATCACGGGTTGCTTCTTGGTCTTGGAGCGGCCCCGAGGGTGAACGTTTGCAAGGCGCCGATACATCTGAGGGTTGAGTTGCAGCCGCAGCAAGGAGACAAAGTTGCAATGACTGGAATTGGGGCTGAGAGATGTTGATGTTGCTGTATGCCATTCCATAGTCGTCATTCGACCCGCATTCAGACATAGCATGCGAGCTTGCTGCAGTAAACTGGGAACCAGCATGTGATGCATTTGCAGAAAATATGGAAGAAGGGGGATGAGAAGAGTGGGATGATGTGACCGAGGACCTATCGTACAGTGTACACCGTGACCTGGTAACTTAGAGATAGGTAGATAATACACTTACTGGCGTCTAAGAGGAACAGCGCACTCCTTGTTGTTGGACCTTATGCCAGCCTGAGCCTCACTATCGCCAAATGCTATAGTCGGCTGGGAGGGTACCTTGAAG
>JBBPQV010000393.1:0-22627 GCA_038092675.1 Boletus rufocinnamomeus
CCAGTCGAGATGCGCTTGGTTGTAACAGTGGAATCTGAAAATGGGTCCCGGTCATTCCCCGCATCGCGCTTCACCGGTCGCTTGGGGTTTTTCCAACGATTGATGTTGGAGCTCCCTGAAGCCGTCCAAAGCAATCCATCGTCGGCGGTGACGATCTTGTTTATTCCCTCTCCACCATCTTCACTCGACTCCCGTGCAAGCACGATGCATACACCATCTGCAACCTCCGAAGCGTCCTCGACGTCCACTTTGCAGACAATCCCGGATTTGTCCCCCGAATAAAATACCTTCAGGAATGGATGGGTGGAATGTAAAGACCATACAGAATCCGTATGGTACGTGAATGTATGCAAGCAGCGTTGCGAGGATAGGGACCAAAGTTTGATAGAAGCTATGCCATCATGAGATCAAATTGCTGCACACAGTGGGGCTCGCTCACCATCAGTAGAACCTGTAAGAAGCTGGAAGGGGGTGTTAGAGTGTGCGCGAAATGAAATTAATGCACGACCATACGTATCGAGAATCATCAGAGATCAATATCGCCCGTATGTTGTCAGTGTGGCCGACGAGCTTCCCGGTACGCTTTCCAGACCGAGGGTCCCACATTCGTACCACACGCTCCGGAGAGCCGCTGGCGATGGCATGACCATATGGATCCGCTGCAAGAGCATACATAGATGCTTTCGGTGCAGTCGCATCAGGGGGATTGAGGGTCAATAGAGGTTGTGGCGTCGGTGACGATATGGTGAGGTCCCATAACTTGATTGACCGATCGAATGAGCCTGAAACGATCCAGTTTGACTCGCGACTGAATGGTTAGTAAGACGCTGAATTTGACGATTTGCAAATAAATTACCAGAAAGCAAGGCAGCGGACATAGTCGGCGTGCGTGCCTATGATTGACGGGTCCGTCAAAGGAGTTGAATGTGGATTCCATGCTTTGATGGTACCATCCGAGGAGGCGGAAATTACTACATTGCATTATCAGCATGCCGAGCGCACCAAAGCATGAGAGACCGACCGGTCTGATTATAGTTGCAGAGAAGAATGTCATTAATCCAGTCTGTGTGCATTTGTGCACACTGTCGAAACTGTGCATCCTGGTGCCTCGTTGGTTCAGAATGTGGACGTGGATGCACGCTTTTCTTACCATACTGAAATTGAGTGTTTCGGGATCGAGTTCCCACTGACGCTCATAGGGGATGTCTTCATGGATGCTACTCCTCCGCTTTCTGCCGCCGCTTTCTTTAACATCCCCGAGTATATCCCCATCCCGTCGCTCTTCCTCCTCTGTCTCCTCGCCTAGGGTTTCGTCTGCCATCCCTGTTAATGTCTCCCATCGAGCGACACGATTCCGTCGCAACGATGAGTTTCGCCTTGGCCTGAGCGACAGCCCAAGGTCCCAGGAAATGATCTGGCCATCTCGACTGCCTGTGTATAATATACCTTGCGGTGTTGCGTGACCCTCCAACTGGGTGGTGGTGTCGAGTGCAAGGGATGTGACACCAAGACGGTGTCTGGGCTGGCCGCACTTGGGTGGCGCTTCGGGTTGGTGTTGTGAAGGGAAGAGGAGGGGACGTGGTGAACCGTGGCGGGGAAGACCCAGGGGAGGTAGTTTGAGGCAAGGGAGATGGTCGACTGGGGGCGGTATCACATATGACACCCGACGTTTTGGAGGTGCCATTCACATCCAGACTGCGGTTAAACCGAGAAGATGTGCCACTTGTCCGACTGCGCTACCACCGCGTACTTCACGACGTGTGCAACACTCGCCCAGGCTGTGGCGGTCGTTCTGCAACGACGACCGCGGCTTGTTCCTCACCACTAATACTACTCAGTACTGCACCCGGCTCGCATTCTCAGACACGAATCCATCCCATTCGGCACAACTTTGCTACAGTACGACTATGACCACAGCCATGTGTGAGTCCAGCATACGACGTGGATCATCATTCAGTACTAGAACTACAGTACAGTACTAGTAGCATACACAAATTGCAAGGCTTGCGTAAGCAGAGGTACACCAAAAAAAGTCATCCCCGCCAGACCAACTTAGATCTCGTCCACCGCGCCATGTTTCAACGCGATCCACGGGCAGGTGCATTCTTGGGTGGCGACCGAGTAACTGGACAGGACATCCGCGATCAAAATGGTGAGCACGACGCTCATCGGCACGCGACCGGCGTGTTATCCGTTAATTTGATTGACCCTCGTCCAGTCACAGCAGCACTTTCAATCGCCAACGTAGTAAAGAGCTCTTTAGGCCCCCTTGGGCTTGATAAGATGCTCGTTGACAACATCGGAGTAAGTGCGTCATTTCGTCTCTTGTGTCTGCAATATCCATTGCCAAGCAGGAAGTAACAATCTCCAACGATGGCGCCACTATTCTCTCTCTTTTGTCCGTGGAGCATCCAGCGGGAAAGATCTTTGTCGATCTCGCGCAAAAGCAGGATAAGGAAGTTGGCGACGGAACCACCTCCGTGGTTATCATTGCGGCCGAGCTACTTCGTCGTGCCAATGAACTCGTCAAGGCCAAGATTCATCCGACGACTATCATCACGGGCTACAGGCTCGCATGTAGAGAAGCCGTGAGGTTTATGCAAGATAATCTTAGCATTAAAGTCGATTCCCTCGGGCGCGATGCATTAGTCAATGCCGCCAAGACGAGTATGGCCAGTAAGATAATCGGCGGGTGCGTTGAGATACCTTGTACTGGTCTGCACCAGGTCTCATTTCTTCGAAGCGACGACGATCTTTTTGCTCCTATGGCTGTTGATGCAATGCTCGCCGTCAAGTCAATTAATCTTCGAGGGGACATAAAGTATCCAGTCAAAGCCGTGAACGTATTAAAGGCACATGGTAAAAGTGCAAGGGAGTCTCTGTTTGTTCAAGGTTATGCGCTAAATTGCACAGTCGCCAGTCAAGGTCTGGTCTTTGATTTCCTTTATTTTACCCGTTGGGTAACGGTTGCACCTAGCTATGAAAAAACGCATCACTAATGCGAAGATCGCCTGTCTCGACATCAACCTTCAAAAGGCGCGGATGCAATTAGGTGTTCAAATTCTCGTGGACGACCCTGATCAGTTAGAACAAATCCGCAAACGGTATGTTTCGTGGGGTTCTTGGGCCGAGCACCTTGTGATGGATGTGGTAGTGAGGCTGAAATAACTATCGAACGCATTCGCAAAATCCTCGCCGCTGGAGCCAACGTCGTTCTTACTACCAAAGGTATTGACGATCTGTGCTTGAAGGAATTCGTAGAAGCTGGGGCAATGGCCGTTCGTCGCTGCCGCAAGGAGGATCTTAGGCGCATCGCAAAAGCTACAGGAGGAACCTTGATTTCGAGTCTCGCGGATCTAGAAGGAAACGAGACTTACGAACCCAGCTACTTGGGCGTAGCAGATGAAGTCATACAAGAACGTATCTCCGACGACGAGCTCATTCTTATCAAGGGCACAAGAGTTGTCAACTCCGCATCCATTGTTTTACGTGGTGCCAATGATTATATGCTTGACGAGATGGAGCGGGCACTACACGACACATTATCCATCATCAAGGGAACCCTTGAGAGCGGCTCGGTTGTTCCGGGTGGAGGTGCGGTCGAATCCGCCCTCAGCATCTATCTGGAGAACTTTGCCACGACACTTGTCAGTTTTATTATTTTATTTTATATCTACGAATTTCTGAACACTTTCTAGGGCTCAAGAGAGCAGTTGGCTATTGCAGAATTTGCTGCTGCCTTGTTATCAATTCCAAAGCAGCTCGCTGTGAATGCAGCAAAAGACTCGACTGAGTTGGTCGCGAAGCTCCGTTCTTACCACAATGCAGCGCAAAGCGCACCCGCCGGTGATCCAAAAAAAGTACTTCTGCGATACGGGCTTGATCTCATAAATGGTGACGTGCGAGACAACGTCGTGGCGGGTGTTTTGGAGCCTACATTGAGCAAAGTCAGGAGTTTGAAGTCTGCATATGAGGCAGCCATCTCTCTGTTGCGAATTGATGATGCGATTCAATGCATACCCGGTAAGGATCCGTGAATGGCTCGAGGGCTTCCGTTTTACTGACTGCATTCTTGAAGAACCGAAGCCGGAGGCAGATGGGCATGGGCACTGATTGTATGGAGACCAATGTACAATTCTTATGCTTAATTACACTCTGTCTGAGAGTCACGTGACGTGTGAATGTTGTTCTGAAAGTTCAGACACGCGTCGACCCGGTTTCGTTGTGGGTGGGCCGTTTCGAAATCCTGTCCTCATTGATCCATCTTCCTGCAGTCGTCCACGACGGGTGTTCCTTCTGGAATCTTGTTCAACGTTCATACTAGTTCCTGCAGATATCTTAAGCCTTTGGGCTGATGCTATGCAACAGGAAGGCTTCAAAGCCATTACCTCGGCCATATCTTCCCCTCAGATCGGACAGCGTTTCCGGTCGCTGATATGGACATGTCTCGACTATGACCTCGTCCAGTCTGCTGTGTTTTATGCCGAACGATATCACGTTATGGACGAACACGACCACGATGCACGTCATCTCTACGCGACCGCCCTCCTCCGCGCCCGACAGCCCCATTCTGCACTATATGTAGTGAGTGGCACTGAACGGGAAAAGTGCAGCGGCTGTCTAGAAATCAAAGGGAAATGCTGCATGGCTCTTTCGCGTTACCGGCAGGCACGCGAGGCTCTGGAAGCCGCTCTGGAGGATACGGACTATGTTCCATCACGTGCGTATGTAGATGGCCCGTTTTGCAATCTTCTGATCTGTTTCCCAGAGTCAATGGAACCCCGGACATCACGAACTTTTCCTGAAGAGGCGGCTCTTCGCTGTCGAGCCGGAACGATGGCGTTGAAAGGCAATCTCCCCGAGAAAGCCACCGCTAGCTTTCGCCAGGCATTGGCATTGAATCCGCTCCTTTGGGAAGCATTCGAGGGATTATGTGCACTCGGTGGGTGACTTCAGTGTGGCTTTTCAGACGGAAACTCAATCGAGCATCCAGGCACTGCGCCTGAAATTGACGAGATCTTTCCACCCCGACCATTACCGACTAAACAAGTACCTCCTGAAGAACCCCCATTCATCAAGGTTATGCCAGGACCAACTGCGACAGGTGTCGGATTCTTTACCCCCGATGTCACGGAAAATAATACTCATATCCGGGGCCGGAAAAATCCCCCTCAAGCATTTCGGATGGAGCCACCACACGCGCTACGCGACCCACTGTAGGTCTGGGCATTTGATTAAGATGGCATCTTGGCTCACTGATCAAATTTCAGGGTTACCAATGAATCGTTGTTCCAAGCAGACGGCCACTTTCTCCAACATATGGTGCCTCGTGGCCTCCGGATGGAAGATGGACCAGCTGGCCCATCTCAACCTCCTGCTCGGCCTCTTTCATCAGCAGACGAGACTGGACCGGTCCAGAAGCGTCTGCGTTCAACAACCCGCCAGCGGAGCGTCGATTTGGCAAAATCCAAGTCATCCAAGTTGGCAGTAGACGAACCCTTGAAAAAGGCACGCGCCCGCCCGGCCTTGAAATTTGCTAACATCTTCTCATCACCCGGTCGTCGTTCTCAGCCTATTCAGAACTTGAGGAGCGTCGTCGGAGCCGGAAAGAATGAGCGACATCCTGGGAACAACGGTGTTGGTCCGCGGCGCAGTACGCGGTTGTTGAGTGGTACTACGAGCAAACAAGCTGGGAAGGTCAGATTCTCGTCATATCATGATATGACATGAAGTCGTCGGTTTCTCATGCATATGCTGATTTGTTCACTTTTACTGCAGCATCCACCGCTGCGAGAGCGTCGGCGCCAAATTGCAACCTCACGGTCGCGTTCAATAGGATCCGATCCCGATGAAGACACTGTTGCTGTTGCAGACGTGGCATCTTCTACCTCGCCAGCATCAAATGCCCAATCACCTCACTCCGATACTTCCCCAGCGCCCAGCCATTGGACCACCGCTCATGAGCTAGCTGCTCAAGAGGCTTACGAACAAGAAGTGGCCGACTACTATATCTACGATCTCATGCGACGATTCGCGCGGGCCACTAGAGCGATGTCTGTTTATGATTGTTATTCTTGTCTAATGGAACTCGAACACATGCCTTCTGCACACCAGCAATCATCGTGGGTGCTGTCCATGGTCGGCCGGGCTCACTATGAACGGTTGGAGTATGCTTCTGTACGTAATCTGGTCGCCGTGTTCTGTTCCATGCGGTTCATTTCTCTCACCCAACACCGTAACTTACGTGCATCCCTAGGCTGAACGGGCTTTCAGGGCGGCTCGTGCGCTGGAGCCTTATCGGGTCTCTGATATGGAAGTGTATTCGACCCTCCTATGGCATCTGCAACAAAACGTGCAACTTTCGTTTTTAGCCCAGGAACTAATGAGTATCAATCCGCATTCACCGCAGGCTTGGATTGCCGCTGGAAACTTGTTTTCCCTTCAAAAAGAGCGTTCACAAGCCTTGACATGTTTTCGACGTGCGGCTGAGTTGGACCCGGGCTGTGCATACGCGTTCACGTTGAGCGGGCATGAGTCAATCGACGAAGACATTGATAAGGCAATTTCGTTTTTTCAAACCGCATTACGTGCCGACCAACGACATTATAACGCCTGGTAAGTGTGAAGTAGTAGATACAATATCCATTCACTTCGCTTGGGAAGAGTGGTCTGGCTCATTACATCAATGACAGGTATGGCCTAGGGACTTGTTATCTGCGAACGAACAAAATCCGACTCGCGGAATATCATTACCGCAAGGCGCTCGAGATACACCCTCAAAATGCAGTGCTTCTCGGATGCGTGGGGATGGTGAGCCGATTTCGTCCGCGCTCGTTGATAAGGGAGTTGCTTGGTACCGTTTGGTTGACGTGTGTATCACAGACTGTGGAACGTCGCGGAGACAGGAACGTAGCTTACAGTCTATTTGACCAAGCCGTGCGACTGGCCCCCGACAATGCGCTGGTCCGCTATCGACGAGCGAAAATACTGATTTCACTGAAGCGATACCAGGTATGGCCGAGACGGCGGAGAGTTTATTGGATGACGAGATTCTTATCTATGGTGAACAGGAGGCGATTGAAGATTTGCAAAAGCTTCGCGATAGCTCGCCCGAGGAATCGAATGTCGTCTTCCAGCTCGCCAAGGTCTATCGACTTGTCGGAGATGAGGCGAAATCCGCGCAGTGGCTCGCGATTGCGCGTGATATATCTCCAAAAAGCGTCACCAAGCTGAAAAAACTTATTGAGACTGTCAAGGACGACGGAGACTCAGATCATATGGACGAGGGCTGACGAGTCATGTTTTATGATATGTTTCCAAGTGAATATGACACGATGGCGCGGCATTCTCGCGTGACATGGGGGTGTTGTGTCTTGTTTACAGTGTGGCTGTGTGAGGGGCTTCGTTCCGAGGTGATCACGGTCTTGAGTCACAACAAAATCTCGGTATTTCAAAATTCTTATATAAACGCCTTTGCGCGCCCCGACCCCCTCGCCCTCTTTTCTCCCCCCAACACCATGTCCTCGCAGTAAATCCCCACCACTCCAGTCGTCCCTCTCCGCCCTCTCTCCTCCCTCCCCTCGCGCGTACACCCCGCGAACGCACGTTGTCCCCTCCCGAACTATGGTCAACAAACTCGCCCGTAAATCCAACAACGGCACCATTCTGTTCGAGCCTTTCATCGTGTACCGCATACACCGGCGAATCCACTCTCAATCCTGGTCTGTCATTCCTGAATCCCACTACTCCAGTACCCGAGCCTGACGTCACACGACAGACACCACACATTTCCGCAACAACTACCCCTCTTCTCACCTCGCGCAGATGTCGGCAGAGTATGCCACTCTGTTCACAATGGCCCATAACAAATTGCATACCGCTATAGGTGGCAAGGACAACTGTAACCTTCACCGCTGGGTTCTCCTTAAAAATTCGGTTTTTCACTCACAATCTCCCCCCACACCATCCGCATTGAACGGTCCATCTGGCCCCGTGTGTGAATGTTCTGAAGATGTAGCAGACGAAGAAGAAGACAGCAGCGAATTGGAGGAGTCGGACTCATTCATGTTCCCCGACGCCAGCAAACTTGTCCCTCAAGGTGGCGCTGACATGACCGTTTCTGAAGCTGAATGGCTCGATTCTCTCCTAGAAACCCTTTGCGAAGGTGAACAGGACGAGTTCTGCGCAGGTTCGGACGTTCAGGCTTCAGTCGCTGTGGAGGAAGATGACGACACATCTCTGAGCCCCTTGACGTCCCCCATGTCATCTTCCGATGATCTTCTGAATCATCAGGCGCCATACACCGCGTCAACTGCTGTTTCGTATCCTGTTCCATATCCACCCTTCCATCCACCACTCGTTCACCCGTATGAACTCGGTCCTGTCATCGAGTCTCCACTGATTTCTCCCCCACCGGCATATGATTCTCTCTCGCGTTACGACATGGATGAGCTAGACGATCTCTCTGTGCCAGAAGCAATAGAGGATACTTCTGACGATGAGTCTGACGCTCTCTCGACACCGTCGTTCGGCCGGTCCTCCCATCTCTTTTTCGGAACCTCACTTTCAGGGGAACGTAGACAGCAGCGGTCCCAGCTGGACGTATACATTCGCACGACAGGTTCGGTATTTGATCGTTTCGAGCTTGACCCTCTCCCATTCCCCGACGAAGACAACTTCAATTCGTATAATGTCTACGAAGAGTGCTAGTTAGTGGTGCTATGTCTATCGTATAATCCATGTTTGTCAGTATCGCTGCTTGTTGATATGCTAGTTCGATTTGTATCTTAGATTTTTCATTCGCGGGCATCTCCAACGTATAGACGCACACCTTTGATCCAAGTCCAAAAACGGCAGAATCTCCCAGAATGCGCCACCCTGGAGCGATAACGGGGTTCGGCTGACGTATTGCACGCAAAGGTTGAAGAATGCGCTTGGAAACGCCCCTGACGTGGGAAGGGCTCGACACTCCACAAAAGGTACTAGCGCCCCCGAAATTTATCGTGGGATCAGCCGCAGCACGCGCCCGTCGTTGCCAGTTGCTCCACCTACCCAGTTTCATCAAGTACGGTGTTTCCTTTTCTAGCTTAGATGCCGCGTTACTGTAGACCCAGGTCAGACACCACCTATCTCGCCCAAGTGTACACACCCACTTGTCGACATAGTCGCTGAAGCGGTTCGCAAGAAAAACGATGTTGCACAGTCCTTCAAGCGTCCAGTTCGCGCGAATGACCATCTCATACAGCTTCAAGTCACAGTGCGGCATGTACAGGACCGTGGGACAGTCCAACGAATGTTCGGCTCCCTGTAGACCCTGTCATAAGTTTGGAATGGAACCCGGGACGAGTTCGCTTGCCTGGACGTGATCCAGACACCGCATTCCCAAGGTCTGCAACAATTGCCTGTCTGCGTCCGTGAACACGGGATCATACACGGAGACATCGGCGGTGTCCTGTAGCACGAGATTCCTCAGAGGAAACTAACCACAAACGATTTCTGGATCCACGCACAACATCTGAAGAAGCGCACAGATGACTGAGCAAGGCGAGTTGCGCGCGCGCGTCCCGAGACGAAGACGGGCTTCCCAATCCAAGACACAGCACTTTTCGGGGTTTAATGCACACGTCACGGAGTGCCTCGTGGAATATATCTTTCGTCCAGAAAGAAACTCTGTGAAATACATTACGGACTCAATAGCATGAATACGTACCTTTGCAGTCTAGTGACCAGCCCCCGTCGGTCTTGAGCTCTTCTCTGGCGCGTGTCAAGAGATCGGACGGCGTTGCAGTACCCCTGTTCTTCCCTTTTCGTTTTTTGCGTGGATTGACTCGAGTGAACGAGTCATACACGAACGAACTGCCTTCTGAGCCCTGCATGAACACGTTGTATGCAACCCGAGTCCACGAAGCTGTCGGTTCGGGGAAAGCTGTGAAGATTGGCGATCGTTGAGCAATCCGATCGAGGTGCCTGCAACATTCTTACATGATTGTCCGCTGATTGCAATTTTTCGTACGTGACCATACCGACGGATCCGGAAATGCTCCGAGTCAAAACAACGGGCTTCAATTGATACAATATCCACGCGGATCCTGCGCGAATAGCGACCTCGCGCCAAGAATGACAGCGGGCGCAATCGATTTACATACGAACACCATGGAACCGAAATACGTTTTAGATCGCCTGAATCGCCCACAAGTCATCTCCCAAATGCGTCGCGATCTCCACACCAACTCCCTTGTTGACCTTGCGCATCTCTTCTGAGCCCAGCTTTGTAATCCCGACTGCTATAGCATGTTCTTTTCCTTCTGCGTGGATCGCGACGAGTGAATTGGCAGGAATTTCAGATTCCGCTGGGGGGAGATAACCGCCGGCGGAAGTGAGGCCAGGACACATCATGTGCGCCCCCGCAAGGAGGAAACGTATTGCACCTCGATCTATACCAACTCTGGGCAGTAGAAACGGATCTACGGGGGTGCATCTAAGCATTCTGGGGCACCAGGTCACAGGAGGCGTAACTTACACTTGTGGAGTAATCGAAGGGTAGGGTACAAAGGGCCATCGAAGTGTTGAAAGAACAACGGTTCACTGTTGACAGTATATATCGAGATGTGTTCTCTGCTGTCTTGTCGGATGGGTTCACGATGAGGTATTACGGAGATCGGTGAGAGAGACACGGACCATTTTACATGAGTTAAAGACTCTTTCTTTGGCCATATCTGTTCGAGAGTTTCAGGTTGTAATTTCCACTGTGCAAGCACCGCAGCCCGGATCGATCGTTGGACAGAGGATTTGGGTGGTGTCTGGCTTGCTATATCGGTGGATGGCGAGAACCTGGAAGTGCAGTCAGTTGTTGTTCTGTATCTTAGGGAGTCAAGGTAGTATACTTTTTGAACATGGTGGTGATCAACTGAGTGGTCGGTCTATCTTATCAAGCATGACATCCGAGTTCGAGCTTCACCTAGTATTCTACATTATTTTGATACCTTCCACGACCTATACTATTACATTAGATGTGAAGCTGCGAAGAGACATCGATAGCAGAATGAGGTGTTGGGGGAAGTTGATGAAATGAAGATAGTTCGAGGTCTGGAGTAAAATGAGGGAAGCATGCAGTCGTGTCACAGAAACAAACAAAAGGTGTGCGAGAGAGATGAGAAAAAAAACGACGATGCACAAGCATTCTCTATGAAATATCCTCATCCTTGTCTTCTAATTGCGATGGCTTCAACAAGCCGGGTACACGCATCGCGAGTTCTCGTTCTGCTTGCGCCTTCATCAGTGCCTCGGCTTCCTTCTCCTCGAGGAAGAGTTCAGCGTTATCGCCAGAAGAGAATTCTTTAAGCTGGATAAGGAAGTCACGCAATGCAAGCTTGAATCGGTTGATGTCGCTGTGGAATTCTCCTAGTCCAGTAATGAATACTTGGACTTGAGTACTGCAGCCTGGTTAGCGGAGAAGCGTCACTGCCAACGATAGACCTACTTGTGGACATGAGGGAATGCTGTCTTGAGCAGATTTGCGCAATACTCCTTGAGGAACAACGAGTTGGACATATTCGGATCAGCCACCTGTGCCGGGTTGAATAACGGAGACTGGATTTGGTTTGTCTCGACAAGCTGGAACATCCGTGCAAGCAGGAGACTCTGAAGTTTGAAGCCACTCTTGTGGTCGGCATCCGTAAGGACAAAGAAGATATCCTGTAAGATGCTCAGGAAGTATTGCTGGAAGAAGGCGTTTCTAACAGCCGGCTCTGCGCTTGCAAAGTTGTTGACCACCTCGAGACACACTAGGCGGCTTCAACACAGGGGCTCGCAAATGAGTGGATCAACGTACAGTTTAGACCCGTGTCCGCGATATCCCGCATGGTATGCTTGATAGCCCAGATGATACTGTCCATGAACAGCTTGAATTGAGTTGGTGGTATTCCGAGAAGAGCTGTAACGAGGTCTTAAAGATGGTGCGGACGCAAAAACATCACCACGCCTACCAGGGAAGCAGTTGAGATTGATGGCTCTTAGCAACTTGAAGAAGCCAACACGGTGCTCCGGAAATTCTGCGAAGTCTTGGTTTATCATATTGAGTGTGGGTTCAAACACAGCGTCAAGAATAGCGGGAACTTGGGGTGTCAGGAGAGGCTAAAGTCACCAGAAAAAACTCAACGACCGCCCTCTGATCATGAAAAATAACTTACACCTAGGCGGCCGGTAATCGTTGCCATCACATTAAGAACTTCAGCATCCCGCGCAGTAGGCACGTTGCGGTTATAGTCCCCAAGAATAGCGTCCAGGAGTGGCGGCATAAAATTGGCGTTAACGGCATCTAGGTCTTCCGCCTTCTTGATGTATGTCTCCATCAGCTTCAGAATCTCCTTCTTTACCGTCCGCAGTTGACGAATCTTGGGTGTTTTCGTCGCAATCACACCTGATAAAAGGTGTCAGCAGGACCAACGCAAGTGCATTATTAACGCTGACCTTCTCGTGCAACTGCCTCACTGATGATGCCGCTGACGGCCTTGTAGAGACCAAGCATATCCAGAAATATGCGACCAACTTGTGGCAAGTAAAAGCTACCGATGGAAGTGCACGCGGAAACATTGGTTTTCAACACGTTCGAGAGGATTTTAATGTTATCGAGGTTACTCAACACGTCGATGTTCTGTGCGGCTTGTGCCATCAAAGAGTCCCACTGCAAAAACCGAATCAGTCAGCAGACACAAGAGATGGAAGGAGTACTTACAGCATTGTTAGGCAATTCCATCAGCTTTGCGATCAATTTCTCTTGTTGAGGTTTGTTCGGCTGAGCAGAAATCATGTATCCGACTGCCTCATAGAACGTGTGTACCTTCAAAGAGTTCGTGTCAGTTCATGAAACACGGGGCTAAGAGACATGTATACATACTTGTTGAGGTGACAAGTCGACAGTAATTCTGTGCAACAGCCGTAAAATTTCATCAACAAACGGTTCTTGCTCCCCCGATTGTTGCATGACGAAATGTCGACGGCACTTCTGAGCAATCTTGATAAAAGTATCACAGGCCATGTCCTGAACACCTGTAGGTCAACCGTTCAAAGTAAGCCTAAGAAAGGTGTTTCACATGCGGCGCTTACCTTCGTGCGTTTCATGCATGAATTCGAACAGCTTATTGACCACAGTCTTCAAGAACTTCCAGTGGGCCTTGAGGAAACGCGGGTATTGTCCGACGATATACATGATGTCTGATGCGACGACAGCTTTATTGTCCTTCCCTCGCTTGATCTCGCATAATCCAAGCAAGTCTTTGATCACGGTCACGAGGAATCGCTTCTCAGTCTCCTCGTCTAGAATAAACTCATTGGCGCCAAGCAAGATTAATACAGACGGATAACAACTCACTCATAGCTCCGGAGATGCTACCAATTGCCCAGCAGAGTGTGTTCAAGTTCTGCCAGCTCCATTCTGAGCCGTCGACTTGCTTGGCTAATTTTTCCGTCAAGATGTTTTCTGTGTCAACGACGTCTAGATGGGTGAGATACACCAAAAGTTCACGCATTTGCTTGTAAAGAACGATGGTGTCGACTTCCTTCATAAACTCTCGGACAATTTCGCCTTCATCATTTTCAACGATGAGAACCTGAAGTTCGATTAGAGAGTATGGGTAGATAAAAAGAAAGTTCGCACTTCTTCCGGTTTGACCATCCGTTCAATGACAACAAGACGCAGGTTGCTCAAAACATCACTATAGATGTTCTTCCGCAAAGACATCCCGTTAAGCATGTTGCCAGTTCCATTCCCAAGACTCAGACCCATGAGTAAACCGCTGTCTCCGATGGGGAGCGCCTGGATCTCGTCGTAGAGCTCCGCGACAAGCTTGGACCAGTATTCAAGCGTGATCTTGAATATTTCACGTTCATCGACTTGCGATACTTTGACCATGTATAGATGGGCATTCAGCAGTACGTCACGATTTGCTTCTGTTTCGACGGTTCGGAGATGGTTGGATAGGAAATTACTTAGGAATAGTGCAAGGTTGAGGACGAGTTCTTGACCAGAGTCGGATGCGGATACGTAGGCGGCGGCGATGTTGGTTGAAGGGGGGATCATACGGTTTATGGACGTCATGACCATAGCAAACAATATCACGAATTTGGGATCATACTCTGGCCCCACGTTAAGGCCAGCAATTTCAGCCAAGCACTTCAGAGTCACGTTACGAAATTCGGGAGCTTCGAGGAACTACACAAATATTAGTATGGAAGAGGAGCAGACGAAGGGCACCTACGCGGTTGAGTAGAAGATCGATGATGGTGGTCTCGAAGATATAACCGAGGGGTATCCAGTTCAAGAACCTCAAGAGCGTCTCTAGAGTACCCTTGATTAAACTCGTTTTTTGTGCCTCCTCAAGGACTTCGGAGCAGAGCTTGAAGATCTCGCTAAACTCGCCGCACATCTGATTTTTGAGATTCTTAATCTTTGTCTGAGTCATTTGTTCCGCGGAATAGTCGAACACCTCCTCGGACAGAAGACGTAAGATGACCATGTTGTTCTCGCATAGCGAGAGATTGGTTTTGGAAGACTCGACGAGTTCGGTCATAAAAGTCGGCCAATTATGTGGCCACTCTTGCTTCAGAATCTGGAGATGATAGGATGCATGAACGAATAAATCCTCGGAGACAGAATCTCACCTGGACCAGGGCGAGGTTGAGTTTGTTGATAAATGTCTTTTCCTTCCGCATAGTGATCTCGTCCGAAGCCACCTTGACAGTTATACCGACGACGAAGTTCCTGATGCCTAAACACGATATGAGTGGCGCGTCAAACGAGGAGGAGATAGCGGATACCTTGCCGCTGACCATCAGGCAGGGTTTTCCAGCGTGTAGTGATGAGCTTCTCAAGGATCTGGAGACCAATGTACTAAATAGAGACGATGAGATGGGTAATGCGCAGGTGGGCCGGTGCGAACCTTTGACTGTTGAAAAGACGATCTTTCCATTATCTCCGGAACTCTCGTCCATGCATCCGGATGTTCTTCCAACTGAGTGAGGACCTGCTGAGCCATTTGTTGCTGGGAAGAGGTTAGGGCGATAGAGAATGAGGAAGATGGATTGAGAGGCAGACCTCCTGACCGCGACCGGTGTAAAATGCTATTGCTACCTTGTCCAGAAGGGAGACATCGAACTCCTTGGAGAAGTCAAGTAGGCCCTGGGGATGAAGTATGAGCATTAATGGAGATCCGGAAAGAATGGCGGCGCATACAGACCTCCATGGCTGACGTGTATGTGGTCTTGAAGCAAGACGGGAGATGACAGTCAGCACCGACAACGGCGAGAAAGAGAGAAAGATCGTGGACGACGACGACGATCTTGGGCAGAGGGTCATCTAATCGTATTACGTAATACGTATCACACGTTCAGGTATATGTTAGTCTGCTCGCCATCCTCACCGACCTTGTTCTCACCGGCACCGCGCTCTGTCCATCGCTCAGAGCGCTCAGAACAGAGCGCATATATGCGTGCATCAAACTGGGTCCCGACGTCGTGCAACGCGATGACGAGCCTTGTCCAATGAGTGTCTCCTTCTTTCAACTCCGCGAATATCATTAATCACCCTAGAGGTTAGAGGCTAGACCCGCCTGCCCCTCGTCCCTGCCACCATGGCAGATAGCGAATACGAGTCGGACAGTCCCCTCTCCCAGTTCTCTATCGAGGACGACGAAATAATATGGACGCATGGCTCTTTCAGTGACACCGATTTTGTTGTCCTACACCACCCTCTCCTTGACGCCCGTTCTCTCCCGTCCACCCTCTCAGACTTCACGGGACACCTCGGCTCGGACGGTGACCTATCCTCAGCACTCGACAGACTCTCCTTGTGCAATCATGACTCGTCCGTCGACAGTTCGTCCACCAGTGCAGAGTCGGATAGTGACCGTGCTCGCTCTGGGAACCAAACCCGCATTGACAAGCCCGTGAGGGGCAGGGCTTCCAGGAAAGCAAAACGTCGAGCCCAGTCGTCGAGCGTCACTTCCGCCAGCTCCAAGTACCATAGTGGAGCTAGCACACCTACTGCATCTTATGATGAAGCCTATGCTTTCATAACCCGGTGTGTCCCGCAACCACCTACATGGATTGTCCAAAACAATTGAGGTCGTTTCTCAGTTTCATGTCATCTCCGGTCAAGGGAAACGATGCAGAACTTAATCTGTTGCGTGCCCTCATAATCGAACTTGGCCTTCGTTCCCCCAATGCTTCAGACCTCCCATGCACGCTCACCTCCGCTCGTAAGATGCTCAAAGCGGAAGCGCATGTCAACATCAAAGAATATGTCGCCACACGCCACAAGGGCCAGTCAGCTCTCCGCGAAATCCTGAAACCCAGCAAGAATGCGCTTCGTAAAGATATTAGAAAGGGGAATAGGGCTTCACTGCAATGGGTCAAGCAGCAAGGATTGCAGGTATTGCTCGTCACTTGCTTCACATAATTTTTCCCTCTGCTTCGCATTGACCTGGATGGGTTCCGACTCGAACTCACCGGATCTGTACAAGTATCCACGTTGGGCTGCATGTGTATGTTGCTGTGGTTGAGACGCTCACTTTCCACGTCGACAACAATAACGTGATAAAGGTCGTGTAGGATATACACTTCGAGGTATAGGGCATTACATGCCAGTAAATATGACAACAACAATCACAAAATTAGATCGTATAAGTTCCCCAGAGGCTCGCTCCAGGAAGGCATGGAAGAAAAGGTTAAACCAGAACATTATCAAACGTGACCCTAACCTCCCGAATAAGATTACTCGTTTTTGATCGCCGCAGAGAGGAGGACGCCAAATCCAATCAAGACGTCGTTGATAACAAGGAGGTTCTGGGGGTTGCTCGTACTAGGAGGAGACACTGCTCCTCCAGTCGGGACTGCCCACCCGCTGGTCAAGCCAGTATTCAAGTCGATCGAGGAAGCAGCGGAAGAAGTGGAAGGAGTGGAAGAAGTGGAAGAAGTGGAGGAAGTAGTCGAGGTCGTGGAGGTTGTTGGAGGGGGAGTATAAGCCGGGGTACTCGAGGTCGTGGGAGGGGGAGTATAGTCTGGGGTACTCGAGGTCGTAGGTGGAGTATAGTCTGGGGTAGAGGTTGTAGTTGGCTGTTCCCAAGTGGTGGTGGTGGTGGGAGGTGTCCAGGTCGATGTGGTTGTGGTTGTGGTTTGGTCTCCACCCCCACCAAACCACCAATTACCATAGAGTACACCTTCGCTCTCGTCTGCGAAGTAGTCGAATAGACCTCGGGAAAAGTCCAGGCCAGAAAAGGGACATCCCATACACTGGTTACATAAGAGGCAAGATGAGCATTTTGAATGGGATCATCTGAATGACGGATATGACGGCACCTCATCCATGATGGTAGCTTGAGCAGTCTTTCCGCCGTATTGGATGGTGACGGTACTGAAGCAATAAGGGCCAGGGTACCCACTGCCGTATTGTTCGACGTTTAGTGCCACGATCTGAGATATCTTCGATTAGTTTTTACGATACTGCTGCATAGGCGATATTCACCCAGTCACTGGCGACATTGGTCTGGCCACAGGCACCTCTTGAGATATGGAAGTGCATGAGCATCCAGTTTTCTGCAAAAACCAAAGACTTACAGTCCGACGTCATAGAATGTGAATCGCGCACCGCTGTAGTATTGACGTTTATGGATATCAACATCGCCTCGAGCACGGTGAGCTACTTCTTGATGGCGTCTACTCCAATGGCTGGCTGTAACGAATGGAAGCACGAGTGTGAGAAAGCCGAAGACTGTCGAGACCCTGAGAATCATGCCGAACAGGATCGCCGCTATATCGTAAAACGAGTGTGATGGGGCACGGTGCAGCCTGCAGGGATACAACACTCTTGACGGATGAAAAATTGTGAGTGGGTCTCGTTGCCAGGCTGCCAGCTGCCAGACAACGCCCGGCCGGACGGAATCGGTAGCACCGCCACCGTCATCAATCATATCCTAGTCATGTTGCAAAAGAGACCGTACTATCCCCTACCCCCAAACTCTACTCGATACACAACACTTTCATCAGTCTAGTTCAGCCATGTCAGTTCTCATGCTTTAACTACGTTTGCGAAGTTGAACGAACAATAATACAGTATGTAGTTCTCTTGATCGCTAACTGTCAGTCTGTCACTCGTATGCCAAAGCGGAGTTTCAATCGTGGCGCGAGACGTCACGCATCGCATGCTGGCGCGGTCGCTGGCGATGGCAGGCCGTCGAGGACAGCGAGCTTCTACCAGGGACTCAGAATATGTCAAGTACCATGTAAATAGCTCTTACGATTCAGGGCAGATGGGCCCTTTGATTAGATACGATGCATTTACTGCATGACTTGTATTTCTCCTATGATAGCTCAAACGACTTCAGGATCCGACAATCAGTATTCACCATTTAGGGAGAGTACTTCAAGTTGTAAAAATTCGAGCGCAGAACAGATTATGGCACATATAAACACCAGGTAATGGTACCATCAAAAATAAACATCCCCAGTAACAGAGCTGATAGAATAGTGTGGGTATAGCTCAGACTAGAAAGACTCGAGTCCGTTAGTGCTCATAATAAAGTGGTGTCCGTCTATGACATGAAGCAATATTGTCTCACTTTTACTTCATCCGTTCCTCCAATGATATTCTGCTATGGTAAGGAAAAGGGGAATAAAGAACCTGCTCTGCAGCTCACTGCGCGCTACTACAAGCAGCGAGTAATTCACCGATAAGCACGACGGACAAATTCACATCGAAAAGGACAGATGTGTTGGTAGTCCCCACTGGCACCGCGCCGGCACTCGCAGCGACAGCATTGGTAGTCGTCTGGGTAGGGGCCAAACTGGAGGTGCTCGAGCTAACGGCGGTGGAACTGGAACTCGAGGAACTGGTGGTAGGTGGGGCCGAGGTAGTAGTCGTTGGCGGTGGTTGCGATGTAGTCGTTGGCGAGGGAATCCAGGTGGTCACGGGTATATCTACACTAGTAGGTGTCGGGGAAGGAGAGGGGGAGGGGGAGGGGGAGGGGGAGGGGGAAGGAGAGGGAGAGGGAGAGGGAGAGGGAGAGGAACCTCCGGATCCAAAGTCCCACGAACCCGTCAGGACACCAACTGACACATCGGCAAAAAACTCAAAGAGGCCTTGCGAGAAATCAAGGCCCTCATCGGGACATCCTGGGCACTATAGTTGTGGTAATATTTAGTATATAGAAAGGGGGGGCGCGTGAATAACCACACACCTCGTCCATAATTTGGGCTTGTGTTGTTTTTCCATTGGCTGTGATGCTAATCATCTGGAAGCAATATTGACCTCCATTGTATTGCTAAATGATGGATCAGACATGTCTTCCTATGCAGAGTAAGGAAAAGTTACCGCTGAGTTGAGTGCGACAATCTAAGAACAGACGAGGGTGAGTAGGGACGTCAGACCCAAGAACGAAAGCACGTACGAAATCAGTCGGCTGGTTAGTCTGGCCGCAAGCGCCAAGTCCGACTGCGTAGTAGGTGAAGCGAGCGTTGTCAAAACGCTTGTAGAGGTTGATTTCTCCAGGATCGCGACGAGCAAGGTCGGCTTGTCGATGTACATGGTGCCGCCTGCCCTGGTGTGCATGAGCGAGTGAGGGAGAAATAAAGGAAAGGGCAAGGGAGAGGGCCAAGGCGAGGCTGGCAAAGAGCCGCATGATGGTAGATTTTGGAGGTAAAAAGAATGACTGGCCAGTGCTCTGGCAAGAAAATTAGTGAGAAAGACAACAAAGGGTGTACTTTTGGCGGATGGCGTGCACACCCATCACAGCCGTTACTTACATAAGCAATAACCGAGGGTCTAGAAGCCCTTTAAAACAAAACAAAACAAATTCGTACCCTCTGGCACTTTTATTAATCCCATAAAGGCGGACAATGAGACATGTGTATCTAAAGCATGCCTATCTCCGCCAAACCGACATTTTCGCACCGCGGCGGCCTCAGCTGCGGAGCGGCTCAATCACCGTAACCTGGCCGTGCAAACTCCTTAGATGGTCTTCCACTGGTTACTCCATTGACGACTCACCGTTATGAACTTGAGAACTTCGTCAATCAACAAAACTGGCGCGCTAAAGTACAGCACTGCCTTCCATTCCGCCCAGTTGAGCGGTGTGATTTCGAACACCGACGTAAAGAACGGGATGTACAAAATCCCAAAGTGCAGTGCCATACTCAGCGCAATGGCAGCCACAAGGAACGGGTTCTTCCAGATCGGTAGACGGAGTAAGCTTTCATTCTCCGACAGCGAGTTCATGGCGTTAAACATCTCCACCGTGACGAGAATCGAAAGACTCATGGTCGTAGCGCGGCGTGCCATCTCGTTCGAGAACATCTCGCATCCAATCTCGGGGAACATGGTCGTGCATTGATGAAAGTGAGTCTAACACCATTTGAGTCACAGGGTCCATCAAGAGACTTGGTCCACTCACGAGTTGGTGGAACGTGATCTGGGGTCCTCCAGAGTAGTAAACGAACCACCACGCATACCCAAACACCGTGGCGCAACCAACATAAACGCCAATCACCATGTATCGGAAGAATAGCCATTTGCCTACTAGCGGCTCCTTGGCGTTCCGTGGAGGTACGCGCATAATGGAGTGATCGGCAGGATTAAATCCAAGGGCAGTGGCTGGTAGACTGTCCGTAACGAGGTTAACCCATAGCAACTGGACAGGAATCAAGGCCTCCGGCATGCCCAACAAGACAGTCAGGAAGATGCTAGGGGCCGGGGTAAGCGATAACATAACGCCAGCCAGAGGTGATTCATACCTGACGACCTCGCCAATATTGGAAGAGATAAGGTATCGTATAAACTGTTTAGTGTTATTATATATCAGTCTGCCTTCTTCCACCGCTTGTTCTATCGTTGTGAAATTCGAATCCGCGAGAACCATGTCTGCCGCAAGCTTGGCAACATCGGTACCACTACCCATCGCAACACCAATGTCTGCTTTTTTCAACGCTGGGGCGTCGTTGACGCCGTCACCCGTCTAAAGGATGTTCTGTAAGATAACAGCTCGAGAGACTGTCAGGAAAGTTCTTGCCATAGCGACGACCATCCCAAGTCCCTGGAGAAGATCGACCAATTGACTTTTGTGCCCCGGTTCCGTCCTGCTAAACAAGCTCGCGCGCTGCACGGCCTCTATTTTCTCGTCCTGACTAAGCGCGTCGAGTTCACGTCCCGTGTAGCTCTTGCCCGTCAAGTCTTCATCCTCTTGAAATATCCCAATCTGACGGCAAATCGCCTCAGCAGTCCCTTTATTGTCACCTGTGATACAGATTACGCGGATCCCCGCAGCTCTGCAGTTCGCGACGGCCAGGCGGACCTCAGGGCGCGGGGGATCGAGCATGCCAACGAGAGAAACAAAGACGAGGTTTTGTTCAAAGCGAGCATAGTCCTGTGTGTTCTGGCTAAGGTAGTGTGTAGCGTCGGTGTCCTCCACGTCAACATAAGCCATGGCAAGCGTTCGTAGACCTTTGGAAGCATAAGAACTGATTTGTGCGAGAATGGAATTCCTTAGTTCAGATGTCATAGGAATGTTCTTGCCGTGTGCCATGACAGATGTGCAGCGCTCAAGCACGGACTCGGGGGCGCCTTTGACGAACAGAGCGCCGACGCCATTGAGACGAACCAGAACAGACATCATCTTGCGGTCCCGGGAGAATTCAAAGGTCAATAAACGAGGTATATTGAGCTCATAATACTCGCTGACGGCACTTGCTCGAGCGGCACGTGTCAAGGATGACAACGATTTAGTGATTTCTTCGTCCGAACAGCCCAACTTCTCGACAAGAACTTTGAGCGCAGCCTCTGTAGGTTCTCCGACATTGCTGTAGGCGCCCTTTTCCTGGTGAACAATGAGTAAACGGAGTCATGTGCGAGTAAAGGATTGCGTACCGCCTGGTATATAATCTTTGCATCGTTACACACGGCACAGATTTCTGCGAGTCTGCGGATGGGGTCAAGACTCAAATCAGAACTCTTACCCCCTGAAGACTGGATAGAACCATGTGGCGAATACGTTGCTCCTTCGACCTGGTATTCCCTTGGAGATTTAGTTTGCGCGTCGATCACAAGGAACTGATCAGCCCAAAGGAGTCAGCGAAGCCAAAATGAGCGGCTATTAATGCACCTTGGAGACGCTCATTTGATTTGTGGTCAATGTACCTGTCTTATCGGAGCATATCACGTTTGTGCACCCGAGAGTTTCGACACTAGGCAAGTTTCGGACGATGGCATTTTTCTGAGCCATCTTTTTGGTTCCGAGAGCTAAACATGCAGTAATGACAGCAGCGAGACCTTCGGGAATAGCAGCCACGGCCAGCGCGACGGCGATTTTGAAGTAATAAATCGCGCCTTTCAATGCACCATGATGGGAGGGATCCCAAAAGTGACGGAAATTGACGAGCCAAACCAAGACACATATTACGGATATCACTTTGGCCAGCATATCACCAAAGTCGTCGAGCTTGCGCTTCAACGGGGTTTTTTCGCTGATTTGCTGGGATATAGAGTGGTGAATATGTCCAATCGCTGTTTTTCTGCCGGTGAATGTAACGATGGCGCGTGCAGTTCCATTTACGACAGTGGTTCCCTAGAGAAAGGTGAGGGGGT
>JBBPQV010000394.1:0-22589 GCA_038092675.1 Boletus rufocinnamomeus
AGACGACCCTCCTATTCCCCAAGGTCGATGGGATCGCGTATACAGGACCATATTCTTGCGCCCACTCTTCGTATACGTTGCCTCAGTGAGTCCTCTACATCGAAGATGCGCTTGCCGACACCGTAGAGGAAGCTCTCGCTAAGAGGTCCTCGGAGCTATATGGCGCGGAGTTGATGACGGGATGTACAGAGCCATCGAAGGATATCGCTGTGCGAGCTACGGTGGATGATAATGCATCAAGCGACATAGTGGAGGATAGCCTTATGTTAGTTGAAAGAGAGGTGCAACATGTTGCGCATGTCGTTGCACCTCCCGATCCATTTATATGCTTTCAGTGTCCGGCGTTGGTATTGCGAAAAGTGCGACGGGCTCTTTTAGCTCAGGTACGACCCAGAATTGCCTTTTTTTTTTGCCAACTGTCTTCCAAAAGGCTTGTGGTATAGTCATACGCGACAAATTTCCGTGCCCAGTTCTTCTCGACGCTGTCGAAAAAGGCCGCACTTGTTCGAATTGGGATGTAAAGAATGAATAAGTGGTGTGAAAATCTAGCAGGTTGCCCACGTCAGCATGTCCCTGGAACCCGCCGGGTATTACATTTACACGGAACTTTTAAGTTTTGGTCCAATCTGATTCCTACTCCACTCATAATTGGCGCCGAGGTGATACGCCGATCTAACGAGCAAGGACGGAAATGACTTCATTTCCTTCCTTATTCGTAGACGCGTACTACTTTGGCACGGATAGCACCGTGTGTAACCGCCCCTCGGACTTCGTGCGCAGGTCCTGTGAACACGTTAATCCGAAACGCGTCTGTCCGCATGGTTTTGTTCCGCCGATGTTGAGGCTGGGACGATGATGCACTGATCTCCCCAGAAACGACAACGTCCCTCGCCTAAATGTGTATGATTTTACGGTCCTAACGCAAACAAAATCGTCATTCTGTCGCTAGTTATGATAACGGAAGATGAACCCATCCTGACTCGTACATATGTCCACACTAGTCAGCTTGACCGTTAATTCCACCTATGCATTGTCCATACATCGACTGACCGCTTTCCTAGCGGACCGTGCTCGAGCTCTCGCGGAACCCAGACGTGCAGACAAAGCTGCGAAACGAGCCTATCAATCATGGCGCAGACCCGACGTACGATGGACTTACGAACGGTCTTCCCCATCTCGACGCTGTCATCCGCGAGATCTTCCGCCATGGTGGGGTTTATACCTATTGTATGATCTCATTCTTTCTCTCCGCACTTCTTTCATCATTATCTATAGTGTATGCCACACCTTCAATGATTGACAATAACATAACACCTCCACAAGCCACCGAAGATGATTTCATCCCGCTCTCCGAACCAGTCTGCACGAAATCCGGCGAGCTGGTCGACAGCCTGACGATCGCCAAGGGCGCGCATCTCGCCGTCTCGGTGGAATCCATGAACCCTTCTTGCACGATCTGGGGGGACAACGCCAAAGTCTTTCGACTAGGTCGATGGATCCAAGATGCGCAGGACACGGAATAGAATACCTGTCGAGGCGAGGAAAGTCAGGGTCATCTTTACTTGTCCACGTTCGTGGATGGATCGAGGATGTGTTTGGGCAAGAATTTCGCATTGACGGAGTTCAGGGTATGCGGGTACTACGGTGTGCTGTCGCCATTGGTTCCTATGGCGTCTTCTAGTAGACGGTGTTGATGGTGCTCCAGCAGAACCTTGTATTGGAACTTGAGGAAGTACTCTCGCGGCAATCCTTATATATGGCGGTACTAAGTGCTACAAAAGTGTAGCCAGCCCGAGTGTTCAAAACCTAATCTGGGTTTGAAATCAGCACTACGTGAATCTATTCTCTGGTACCTATAGGTATATTTCAACGGCAAGATTCTAAGATTGTCTACTCCATGGCAACTAACTATATTAGATGATATTCTATAGGAATTACCGATCCTGAGATCTGAGACCTGGAACCGAATCTTTTTTGTGCTTCAAAATCATCCCGGTGTGTGATTCATGCGGTTTTCAAGTTTGTTCCGGACTATCGAATTCTTGTAGACGCGTACTACCTTAGCAGGATTCATGAATGGACCGCGTATATCCGTCCCTATCCTGTGAACCCGTGAATCTGAAACTCGCAGTTCCACATGCTCTTGCACTTCTGCAAAAACAATGGCTCTCGCCCGGTTTTAGCAGGATGTAGCGACCTCCCGAATTGGTATGATCCCGTGGTCCTGGTTGCCAATACGTACAGAAGCAGGGCCATATATAAAGGGTTCTGGATGTTCAACGACGTTTTGGATAGTCGACACGTTGCACCTCTCTTTCCATTGACGTACCACCGTCCACTATGTCGCTTGACGTATTACTATCCACGACTTGGACAGCTTCAGAGGTCTTGGACACCGTTTTAACCCACCTTCGTCCTTATCAGTGGTTTGCGTTCCGTGGCGCCGTCGCTTGCACGGCGGTATGGACCCTCCTTCGATGGTTCCGCACATCCCGTCAAAAACTCCGCACCACACAGCTCCGAGGACCATCAAGCGAGAGCTTCCTCTACGGTGTTGGTAAGCGCATCGCCGACACCGAGGACTCGGGCGCCGTGTACGAAGCGTGGGCGCAGGAATATGGTCCCGCATACGAGGTCTCGTCGACCTTGGGGAGTAAGAGGATCATCTTGTGCGATCCCAAGGCAATCGCCCATTTTTATTCCAAGGAAGGGTGGACGTATGTTGAGACTCCGTTCAACAGAGAAGGAATCGCGCAGTTGGTATGTGACTCATGACGACCTTGTGGTACAGTGTGACTGATGCTTGGGTGGAGTTTGGCAAGGGGATGGCATGGGCCAATGGAGAGGATCATAAGAGGTATATGCAGAGTTTGACTAATTCTCGGGAGGGGGCATTGACCACTTTTCCAGACAGCGCAAGTCTTTGACTCCTGCTTTCAGCACCGCTGCCGTTCGGCACTTGACATCGATTTTCTACGACTCAGCATACAAGGTCAGATTACTATCGTATGGGTGGTGGTCCTCGTCTGACGTGATGTGAACTCACATCAAGGCGAAAGGGGCTTGGGGTGATCTCATCGAGTCGAGCGGTGGGGACAGCGCTATCATCGAGGTCCAAAATTGGTGCGTTTCGTGAATTGGGCTTTCGTACCTTCTACCACTCTGATTCGATACTGTTGAAGGATGAATCACATGGCGTGAGTTTATCCCTACCCTCCTGTCGCAATATCGGATACATACATAATTACCGTGGCAGACTCGATACCATCGGTCTGGCAGCTTTCTCTCACAATTTTGGCACGCTTGAAGGGAAGCCCGCATCCGTCGCTGAGGTCTTTGACGCACTCAACCCATCCTCTCCCTCCCTGGCCCTCAACAACGTGCTAGTTCTCTTAGGGCTGTTTTTCCCGTTACTCGCGCGGGTACCTACGTCACGCAGTCGGGTCTTCCACAAGTTCAACGTGGCATTGGAAGAGATCTCGAGTGTGTTGCTGGCCCGAACACAGAAGGAGATGGAGATGGGTATAGTCGGGGACAAAGAAGAGAGGTCTATTATTGGGTTGCTCAGTAAGTGCTCTATTCCAACTTCCAAGTGCACGTTTGCATGCAGCACTGACTTACTTGACTCGAAAAATAGTCAAGGGAGCGAATGGAGATTCGGGATTCCATTTGACAAAAGATGAGATCATATCCCAGGCAAGTGAACCTCGTGGCACGCGTGGTCGAGGTCCGTCGTCGACGTTGGTCCTATAGATGAAAGGGGTGCTTTTCGCAGCGCATGACACGACTTCTAGTATGTGTCTTCGTTGTATATTCCCGAACGCATCCTGACTCATACATATTTCTACGTTAGTCAGCTTGACCGTAAATCCCACCTATACATTATCCATGCATCGACTGACCGTTTCGACAGTGGGCCCTGATAGAGCTCTCACGGAACCCAGACATGCAGACAAAGTTGCGAAACGAGCTTATCGAGCATGGTGCAGATCCGACGTACGATGAGCTGACAAACGGTTTTCCCTATCTCGACGCTGTCGTCCACGAGATCCTCCGCATCCACCCGCCTGTTGTCGAGTTTACACGTGTCGTATGTCGTTCACTCTCTCTATCCTCCCTCCCTGACAATCATCTACCTTCTATCCCTCCATCTGTCGTGTTTGCCGCGCTATGGATGACTGATGATTATACGACACCTCCACAGGCCATCGAAGATGACGTCATCCCGCTGTCCGAACCCGTGCGCACAAAGTCCGGCGAGCTGGTTGACAGCCTGACGATCGCCAAAGATACTCTTGTCGCTGTCTCGATGGAATCCATGAACCGCTCTGCCGCGGTTTGGGGTAAGGACGCCAAAGTGTTCCAGCCCAGTCGATGGCTCGAGGACGCGAACGGTCAGAATGGGATACCTGCCAAGGCGAAGGAAATTCAGGGACACCGTCACTTGCTCACGTTTGTGCATGGGCCGAGGATGTGTTTGGGGAAGAACTTTGTAGTGACGGAGCTCAAGGTGTGTGGGTGTATTGCGGGATGGCCATTGATGCTTACGGCGTTATTTGGTAGGCGGTGTTGACGGTGTTCGTCAAGAACTTTGTCTTTGAGCTGCGTGATGGCAACGACTCGAAGATTGAGATTCAGAAAGGTTTGCTTCCACGACCAAAGATTGCGGGTGAGGTGGGATGCAAGGTACCTTTGCGGGTGCGACCGTACGTTGGCTGAGGTCGGAACGAGGTCAACAGGTGCTGGGATTATTTCATGATATGTATCATACCAGTAGACTTGGTTACACCTTTCGTTGCGTATACAAGTGTGAGTCATGATTACTCTTCGACTCGGAGTTGTCCTCACCGACGATGAGAACGAGCATCGGGCACAAGGTGCCGCGCGCGCGCTTGCCATATGCTACGGTAGGCGACGGCGACCCCGGGATGTCTCGCCTTCCTGTGCTAGTAGATTCGCACTCGTCCTGTTATTCCTTACTTTACATCACATTAGTATGCATTCTCTCGCCCTCGTTCGTTCCTTCGTCGCCTGTAGGGCCCTCTCCGCAGATTTTCGACCTGTTGACCCCTCATCTTCTGTGCGAGATACCCTCCTGGAGGGCCTTATTCCTCTGTCTCGTCCCCGCGTCCAAGTCGTCCTCGTTATAGTGAACGTGATGCACGCTGTGAGATGTGAGGTTCGCCGGAACGCTTTATTAGCGTCCATCGGGATACGGCGCCTGCTGCTTTGTGCGCGTTCACTGTCTGCTGCAATAAATGACGGGCCGTCCCACCTCGCAGCGGACATCATGGAATTGCATCGGCCGGGAAGCGAGCGGCAGAGATCACGTCAGCGTAATTAAACATCCCATTTTGGTCAGTAAAACAAGCCTCTTCAAGAGCACAGCATGTAAGTTTTTCGAGTTATAGACACATGGAATGAGCTAACACTGAGTATCGATCTGGGAGTCCGGAGGCCCTTTTGGGTTCAGCAACACTCGTCTTTTGCTGTCCAAGACGATAGCTTCAATATTGAAAAATCCGGTTTGTAAAGTCGCTTTCTTTATCTCAGATTGACGGCTTCATAGCCTTCCTTACTCGCAGACGCGTATCATTCGTACGAATGCACCGTGTATATCCGCCGCCTCGGACTTCCAGGAGGCCCTGTCAGTAACCCGTTAATCCGAAACGCGTATGTCCACATGCTTTTCTTGCACCAATGCCTAGGTAGAAACCATCATGCACTGACCTCCCCAGTAACGATTTAGTGCCACAACGCCCCCCCTACCTAGATGGGTACTATCTCGTGGTCCTCATGGCAGTTGGTACAACACCTCCCTGAGATGTGATGTGTCGATGAGGGCGACCTAGCTCCACAATCGTTTCTCCGTTTTGCCCCGTCGAATTCGAATAAAATCGTCTTTCTGTTGCAAATTGGGGTGCCGGAACGGTCCGTCTCGAGACGAACGTGCTACGGAAGAAATATAAAGGGTGTGGGGGTGTAACAGCAATTTGAACAGTCCAAACGTCGCACCTCTCTTTCAATTCACATACTAGCGTCCATTATGTCGCTCGATGTATTGTATTCTGCCACTCGGACGGCATCTGAGGTCTTGGACACCGTCCTGACCAACCTCCGTCCCCTTCAGTGTTCTTCGTTCGATGCCGCCGTCGCTTGCACGGCGGTATGGACCCTCCTTCGATGGTTCCGCACATCCCGCCAAAAACTCCGCACCACACAACTCCGAGGACCCACCAGCTCAAGCTTCCTCTACGGTGTCGGCAAGCGCATCCTCGACGCCGAGGATCCGGGCGCCGTGTACGAAGCGTGGGCGCAGGAATATGGTCCGGTATACGAGGTCCCGTCGACCTTGGGGAGTAAGAAAATCGTCTTGTGCGATCCCAAGGCGGTCGCCCATTTTTATGCCAAGGAAACCTGGACATATACCAAGACCCCGTTCACAAAGAAAATGTTCGCAAGTCTGGTATGCCATCAATGGCGATCCTCTCGTTGTAGTGTGGCTGATCCTTGGATGCAGTTTGGCAAGGGGTTGACATTGGCCCATGGAGAGACTCATAAGAGGTATATTCTGACTATCCCGGAGAGAAAACATTGACCGATTTCGCCAGGCAACGCAAGTATTTGACGCCTGCTTTCAGCATCGCTGCCGTTCGGCAGTTGACATCGAAATTTTACGACTTAGCGTACAAGGTCAGATTGCTAACGTATTAGTAGCTGTCCCTGTTTGATGTGAACTTCACTTAAAGGCGAAAGGAGCCTGGGGTATTCTGATCGAGTCGAGTGGTGGGGACAGCATTATCATCGATGTCCAAAGCTGGTGCGTCCCCTGAAAGGGTCTCTCCTACCTTCATAACTAATCCCTGACTCGTTGGTGTTGAAGGATGAATCACATAGCGTGAGTTTATCCCTACCCTCGTGTCGCGATATACCCATAATTATCGTGGCAGACTCGATACCATCGGTCTGGCAGGTTTCTCTCACAATTTCGGTGCGCTTGAAGGCAAGCACGCAGTCGTCACCGAGGTCTTTGACACATTCGGCACATCATCTCGCTCCATGACCCTCGACAACGCGCTTATTCTCTTAGGGCTAGCCTTCCCATTACTTGCGCGGGTACCTACGTCACACACGAGGCTCTTCCAGAAGCTCAACGTGGCATTGGAAGAGATCTCGAGTGTGTTTCTGGCCCGGACACAGAAGGAGGTGGAGATGGGTCTAGTCGGTGGGAAGGAAGAGAGGTCTCTTATTGGATCGCTCAGTACGTGGTCTATTCCAAATGTTCATTTTCATGACCCGTCTGACTCAAAAAATAGTGAAGGGAGCGAATGACGATTCAGAGTTCCAGTTGACGAAAGATGAGGTCATGTGCCAGGTAAATGAATCTCGTGGCACGCATCGTCGAGACCCGTCGTCGATGTTGGTTTTATAGATTAAACAACTCCTCTTCGCAGGGTATGAAACGACTTCCAGTATGTCTTCACTACACATTCTTGAACGCATCCTGACTCATACACATCTCCACACTAGTCAGCTTGACCGTAAATCCCACTTATACATTATCCATGTATCGACTGACCACTTTCTTAGTGGGCCCTGCTGGAGCTCTCGCGGAACCCAGACGTGCAGACAAAGCTGCGAAACGAGCTTATCGAGTATGGTGCAGACCCCACGTATGATCAACTTACAAACGGTCTTCCCTATCTCGACGCCGTCGTCCACGAAATCCTCCGCATCCACCCGCCCGTCGTCGAATTTATGCGCGTCGTACGTCCCCATCTATTCCCTCCACACTTCTCGCAATGTTATTCACCGCGTATACCACGCCTTTGATGATCGACAATGTCATGACACCCCCACAGGCCATCGAAGATGATATCATCCCGCTCTCCGAACCAGTCCGCACGAAATCCGGCGAGCTGGTTGACAACCTGACGATCGCCAAAGGCACGCATCTCACCGTCTCGGTGGAATCCATTAACCGCTCTACTGCGATCTGGGGAGAAGACGCCAAAGTCTTTCGACCGAGTCGATGGCTCGAAGACGCGCAGGACCGGAATGGAATACCTCCCAAGGCCAAAGAAGTTCAGGGACATCGACACTTGCTCACGTTCGCGGATGGACCGAGAACGTGTTTGGGAAAAAACTTTGCATTGGCGGAATTCAAGGTGTGTGGGTACTGTGTGCTGTGGCCATTGGTTCTTATGGCATCTTCTGGTAGACGGTGTTGACGGTGCTCGTCAAGGACTTTGTCTTTGAGCTGCGTGATGGTATTGATTCCAAGATTGAAATCGGGACAGGCGTACTTCCACGACCAAAGATTGCGGGTGAGATAGGATGCAAGTTACCTTTGCGTGTTGGACCATATGTTGCCTGAGGTTGGAATGAGGGATAAACAGGTGCTGGGTACATATATAATATCAACATTGAATTTGGTCATACTCTTCGTTACGTCCTCGAGTCTGAGCGCGGTGTCAGCTCTGTGAGTTCCAGGTATGGTCCTAGCTCCTATCATGCTTGACACATTGCACTGGCCTTTCCGTTTCCAATATATCATGCGGCGACACGTATTCTTCGGGTGGTGGTGGACGGGGCCGCCGGAGGCTGTGACGATAAAACATCCGTCGCCAACACGACGTGAACGTACGAGACACTGTTGAGAGCGAAAAAGTGTACTTGTGCCTTGTAACAAAGACCCGCCTGGCAGATGAGCGCCAGTGCCCATTGGCCGGCGCATTCGTGAGCCAAACTATCACTGACTCAGCCATGCCCTGGCCGCTGAGGCGAGGAGGGATTGCGGTCGTAAAACACCCAAGGACATGGTAAGAAACACCTGGTCTCCCAAAACCAGACCTAAAACTTCGAGACCAGAAGACAGTTGTTCTGATCGCACGAAGAGAAAAACCATAGGGAAACGGAGAATCAATTAATCAGTACTGAAACAACGAACGCATACGGTAACGAACCTATTGGTCCGTTGGTGTTTGGCACCACGACATTCAGGGCGAGACCAGGAGCAAGTGATCACGACACAGTGTAGATACTATCGCGGTTCAAATGTTCGTCGGCGCCGAGTGTGCATGTGGGTGATGGTGTGTAACCGCTACGCTTCACACTGCCACCAAATCATGTATCACGATTCGCGTGTGTTGCCAGTATTGCTCCACAAGATCCCTACGAATGGTCTGGAAACCCAAGGATCTGCAAGGCTATCTCCGAGAAGTGATGTCGACAGCCTTAGCCAGGCATGCATCTCCAGTTTGCGCGCTCGTCGGAATAGCATGGGCGGCATGCCCACATCAAAACGGACACAGCCGCAAGGGGGAGTTATGCCGTACATTGAACGGATCGCGGTCACTCGCGATGGCTTTGTCGATGCAGCGTGCGGAATCTTCTTGATATGCTCGCTGCATGGAAGAGACTGTCGACACTGTGAGCAGTGAAAAATGCAGCTCAGACACTTTTTTCATACGTCTTCGTGTGCAATGGTGAGACGGGCGAATAATGAGGATTGGCCCAATCCATGAGGCACCACGGTAGAATGGTGGTCCCTCTTTCTCGTGTCCATGATCAACCCGTCGACGCCAGACGCAGAAAACGACAAAGGATTATCGACAAGTTGGAAGTGTCAAAAATACATACCATATTTGGACAGTGGACGCGGTGTCTTTGCTCTACTACTACTATTAGTACATAGGACGTTCCTGTCACTAGCACTTCGGACCCTTCGTCATTGTCACGTACGATGCTCAAGTAGTGTCCTCATCTTCCAGACAAATTCCCTCGGACAGCAAAATCGTGAACGTTTCCCAAATTCGCGACGCATTGTATCCCACCGACATGTACAACTCCTCGGCCTCGTATGATGGGGGCGCAAAAATAGGTCCAGCGATGGTCCAGCGCAAGAATAGACTGTTCCAGGTGTTCGCAACGTGCGTACTCTTTTTCTTGCCCTTCTCTGGTCCGGGATTGGGTTGACGACGCTGTCGCGGATGCGGTGGGAATTGAAGTCGTAGGTGTCGTCGGGATGATAAGTCAACTGAATCGTTCCATATCCCTCCTCTATCTCACGCTCATGATCCATCGCGGTGGATTTCCATTTGCTTGAGCACATCAATATTTGCTTTGATTTTCGGAGCTGTCGACACTGCCTCTTCTGTCTTCTCCCGATCGCTTCTCGTACTAGCGCAGAACTCAGGCTTGTACGATCGGGTCTGCGAGGACGGCCGTCTTACTCGTGACAAACTGGAGCGGAAGAATTATGATTCAAAGTATTGACCAATATAACTTACACTGACGCCTTTATCCACGAGCTGTTATTCTTGTAAGTCGTACTTATTGCTCGAACAGGAGTATGCTCAGGCACAATTAGGAATGCCCGAATGCCCCATGTATTGAAACCGCAAGGAGCCCGCGTTTGACCTCCTTATCTCCCCGTAGTGTTTCGCGGATATGTTCTGCCCTTGAATCATCCAATTATGGGACGAGACGGCCACGACGTCTAGTAGGCATTGATGTCGGCTGGGACAACCATGTTCGCCATAACCCTGATACCCAACACGTCCACTTAAATCTGGGGGCGAGGATACATTGGAACTCAAGCCAGAACGCTGGCTATCTCCGTTGCCCAATATGGCGATGAACTCGAGCTTGCCTAGGATTCATTCCCACATGTAAGCATTTCGGAACGTGAGTCAGCCAATGCTCTGTTCCGACGTTTTGGGGTGGTGGCTCACTTGATTTTTCTTGCTGATCCCGCATGATAGCTGCTTCTATCTGACATGTCGAGGTGGCCATACCGATCATCCTGGTCGCAGTGTATTCCTGACCCTCACACACTGGGCCGCGGCACACCGCCCCTTCCAAATGGATATAACCCCACCACGCTTTCAGATTCCTGTTCTCCAGGTATGGGTCAGGGGAGTGGTGAAACGGGTTGTTACAACCGCCTTCAATCGCCAGCATGGTGTTCTCATTTTGACGACACACGAGACTGTTTCCGCCATGGAATGCCGTTTGGTTTTCTGATGCCAATTCTTTAGGAGCATCCATGCGGTGTGTGTTGAAGCTTCCTCGGGAAACCCAAGCACTCAATGCCACCTGTTCCGTTGACCGAAAGGCGCGTCACGCCCTATGCTGCATGAAACATGTTAGGTATGGTATATATATTCACGATACACCATTCGGCCTTGGTGATTACTACGATATATCATTGTAGGGACCTCTTCTCCCCTCGAAGTCAACGTTGTCCTTTCAGGTCGGTGTCTCAGATGGCCTCCGCAGTGATCGACGTGAAAATCGCAGTAGACGAGTCCGTCGACGCTAGATCAATCGCCTTGCAATCTACGACCAAATCGTCAATCATCGATGAAGAACTAAATCGGCATGGCATGGGCTACTATCAATGGTGCGCGTCATTGTCACTTTAGTTCTGTCGCAATCAGAGTCGCATTTTTTGACAAAATGCTAGGTTGATCTGGGCGATCTGCAGCACCGGATTTTTCTTGGACATTATGTGGGTGCATGCATTCGGATTTGCGGCGCCGAATATACAGCGTGAACTCGGATTTTCCGACAAGGAATTTGGAAACATTGCCGTTGCATTCACTGCTGGCATAACCGTAGGCGCATTCGTATGGGGAGTATTGGTTGACGTAGTAGGTTTGTTGACGACTTAGACATCTTTGCTTGCTACTCTCATCGTGCTGACGGCTGGGCGTAGGTCGTCGAGTGGCGTTCCTTGGTACTACTTTGATTGCTGGCGTGTTTGGCATGTCTCTTGGTGCCCAGTCTTCATACAGCGGTCTGCTAGTGATCATAGCATTCACTGGATTTGGCGTTGGGGGTAACATACCTATTGACTCAACTAGTAGGTGCCTTGATCACTGTTCATGTTATCCACATCGCTCACTCACCCTTCCGATACAGTCACTGTCGAATATCTTCCAAAGGTACTGGTTCCCGCATTGATGCTGTCAAACGGTAACTAACCTTTGACTAGGATCGGTTTTATCTCCTCACAGCACTTACGATTATCGTGCCACTGGGATCTGTGATATGCAGCCTCATCGCTTTTGGGTTCATACCCAATCACTCTTGTTCGACAAGCTTGGTGTCCTGTCAGTTGACAGGAGGTGTTACACCTTGCTGTTCAAGGGATGACAATATGGGATGGCGATATCTGCTTTTCACGATCGCTTCCATCACGCTAGGGCTTTTCATCATTCGGCTTGTCATCATTCCTTTTCATGAATCCCCGAAATTCCTTCTATCAAAAGGGAATGACCGAGGTGCGGTTGAGGTCGTCCACAAGATTGCTGCCTTTAATGGGCGCTCGTGTGACCTCACCGTGGAGTCACTCTACGAGCGATGCAAGGAGAGTCCAATCACGGAAAAAATGGGTTTTTCTAAGCGACTTTCCAACGAGGTTTCCCGACTACGACTGCTGTTTGGGAACCGGAGAACGTTACGGGTCGCGATCCATGTATGGATTACCTGGATGTTTTCCTGCTTAGGTAAGACATGCATTTTCATCACTCCTTTGTCTGAGCATGGAGTCAACAGGCTATTTCACCGCCGTCGCATACCTGCCTACAATATTGCAGCGGAAGAACAGTGCGATCAACGTCAGTCTAGAGCAAACCTACATTGACTACTTGATCATCTACACCCCCGGGATTGCTGCAGTCATGCTATCCATCTCGACGGTCCGTGCACCTATGGTTGGGCGAAAATGGACCCTCGTTTTCTCGTCTGTGACCATGGCCATATCTCTTTTCCTCTTCAGTATCGTGAATACACAGGCGAGTTTTGTTGGCATCAACATGTTGGAGTACTTTTGCCAGAGCCTTTTCACTGCAGCAGTGAGCAGCTTTAAGATTTTATTTCCTCCCTTGTTAGCTGAAATAATAACCGCTGTCATAGCTCTATGGATGGACTCCCGAGGCGTTCCCTACTGCAGTCCGGGGAACTGCGACCGGCTTGGCCGCATTCTTTGGCAACCTACTTGGGATCTTTGGTCAACTGATAGCTGCGCAGCTATTTAGCGGCACCAATGGGATCAACGCGGTATTGTACCTGGCCGGCAGTAGTCTATGTGTATGTTCGATTTCTCTGCTATTACTCCCGACGAAGGACATGGTCGCACCACGGTAAATGGCATACTTGTACTATGTAGTCATTTATCGATTCGGTACATGCTAAGTTCCCCTCACGTCTTTGTCTTCTCCACTTTGTAAACACGGAACGTTTGGGTCCAGTCCTGTTTAATGCTGTACAAAAATGCAGAGGTCACCAGTTCAAGTTAGCATTTATCAACTGGAATGACACATGCTCGATATGAGGAGTACATTTGAATCGATATTCGACTCGGTCTTGACGAGATATAGATTTACATCCATCGTGTACGTTTCTTTATCTCGTATTGCGCACTTTTAACGCCAAACGAATTTATTTTATTTTGTCTATTTGTCCTTGTGGACGTTTCGCACACGAAGCCAACGGTGGGAGACCTTGCTGGCAAGCAAGGTGATTGTCACGTACGATGCCCAACTAGGATCCTCATCTTCGAGACAAATCCCTCGGACAGCAAAATGATAATGGTGAACGTTCCCCAAACTCGCGATCCACCGTATTAATATCCTACCGACATGTACAAGGCTGTACAACTCCTCGGCCTCATGTGATGGATGCGCAAAAATGGGCCCAGCATGATGGTCTAGTGCAAGAATAGGCTGTTCCAACGTGTGTCCTCTTTTTTCTCGCTTTTCTCTGGTCCGTGATTGGATTGACGACGTTGTCGCGGATGCGGTGGGAATTAAAGTCGTAGGTGTCGTCGGGATGATAAGCCAACTGAATCGTTCCATATCCCTCCTCTATCTCACGTTCATGATCCAACGTAGTGAATTTCCATTTGCTTGGGCACATCAGTGCTTTCATTTTCGAACCTGTCGACACTGCCTCTTCTGCCTTTTCCCGACTGCTTCTCGTACTAGTGCAGAACTCAGGCTTGTACGATCGGACCTACGAGGACGGCCGTCTGACTCGTGACGAACTGGGGCGGAAGAATTGTAATTCAAGGCATTGGCCAATATAACTTACACTGACGCTTTTATCCACAAGCTGTTACTCTTGTAAGTCGTACTTATTTGCTCGATCAGGAGTATGCTCAGGCACAATTAAGAATGCCCGGATACCCCATGTATTGAGACCACAAGGAGTCCGCATTTGACCTCCTTATCTCCCCTTAGTGTTTCACAGATACGCTCTGCCCTTGAATCATCCAATTACGGGACGAGACGGCCCTGAGCCCTACTAGGCCTTGGCGCCGGCTGGGACAACCATGTTCGCCATAATCCTGATACCCACGACGTGCACTTAAATCTGGGACGAGGATACATTGGAATTCAAACCAGAACGCTGGCTATCTCCGTTGCCCAACATGGTGATGAACTCGAGCTTGCCTGGGATTTATTCTTACATGTAAGCATTTCGGATTCTAGCTAGTACGTGAGTCAGCCAATGCTCTTTTCCGCGAGGAATCGCGCTTTGGGGTGGGGTGGTGGCTCGCTTGATTCTTCTTCCAGATCCAGCATGATAGCTGCTTCTATCTGACGTGACGAGGTGGCCATACCAATCATCCTGATCGTGGTGCATTCCTGAACCTCAGCAATATTCACGAGACTGTTCCCACTGGAATGCCGTTATGTTTTCCTATATCAATTCTTAGGAACATCCATGCCGTGCGTTGAAGCTTCCTCCGAGGGAAACGGTGATTAATCCCACCTATGCCGTTGACTGAAAAGGCGTGTTAGGCTCTATGCAGCATGAAACATATTAGATAAGGTATATATATTCACGATACGTTATTCGGCCTTGGTGGTTACTGCGGTATATCATTATAGGGACCTCTTCACCCCTCGAAGCCAACGCTGCCCTGTCCATCTTTCAGGTCGATATCTCGGATGACCGCCGCAGTGATCGACGTGAAAATCCCAAAAGACGAGTCCGTCGACGTCGAATCAATCCCCCTGAAACCTACGACCAAATCGTTAATCGTCGATGAAGAGCTAAATCGGCATGGCATGGGCCGCTATCAATGGTACGCACCATTGTTACCTTAGTTCTGTCGCATCAGAGTCGCAATTTTTTGAAAAAATGCTAGGTTGATCTGGGCGATCTGCAGCACCGGATTTTTCTTAGATATTATGTGGATGCAAGCATTCGGATTTGCGGCGCCGAATATACAGCGTGAACTCGGATTTTCCGACAAGGAATTTGGAAACATTGCCATCGCATTCACTGCTGGCATAGCCGCAGGCGCATTCGTATGGGGAGTATTGGTTGACGTAGTAGGTTTGTTGACAATTTAAACATCTTTGCCTGGTACTCCGATCGTGCTGACGGCTGTGCCTAGGTCGTCGAGTGGCGTTCCTTGGTACTACTTTGATTGCTGGCGTGTTTGGCATGTGTCTCGGTGCCCAGTCTTCATACAACGGTCTGCTAGTGATCATAGCATTCACCGGATTCGGCGTTGGGGGTAACGTACCTATTGACTCGACTAGTAAGTGCCTTGATCACTGCTCATGTTATTCACATCGCTCACTCCCTTCCGATAAAGTCACTGCCGAATATCTTCCAGAGGTATTGGTTCTCGCAATGATGCTATCAAACGGTAACTAACTTTTGACCAGGATCGGTTTTATCTCCTCACAGCGCTTGCGATCAACCTGCCGCTGGGAGTTGTGATATGCAGCCTCATCGCTTTTGGGCTCATACCCAGTTACTCTTGTTCGATAAGCTTGGTGTCCTGTCAGTTGACGGGAGGTATTACACCTTGCTGTTCAAGGGATGACAATATGGGATGGCGATATCTGTTTTTCACGATCGCTTCCATCACGCTTGGGGTTTTCATCATTCGCTTTTTCATCTTTCCTTTTCATGAATCCCCGAAATTCCTCCTATCAAAAGGGAATGACAAGGGTGCGGTCGAGATCGTCCACAAGATTGCTGCCTTTAATGGGCGCTCGTGTGACCTCACCGTGGAGTCACTCTACGAGCGATGTGGGGGGAGTCCGGTCGCGGAAGAAATAGGTTTTTCTAAGCGACTTTTCAAGGAGATTTCCCGACTACGACTACTGTTTGGGAGTTGGAGAATGCTACGGATCGCGATTCATGTGTGGGTTGCCTGGATCTTTGACTCCTTGGGTAAGACATGCATTTCCGTCACTCCTTTGTCTCATGGAGTCAACAGGCTATTACACCGCCGGCGCATACCTGCCTACAATATTGCAGCGGAAGAACAGTGCGCTCAACGTCAGTCTAGAGCAAACCTACATCGACTACTTGATCATCTACACCCCCGGGATTGCCGCAGTCACGCTATCCATCTTGATGGTTCGTGCACCTACGGTTGGGCGAAAATGGACCCTCGTTTTCTCGTCTATGGTCACAGGCATCTCTCTCTTCATCTTCACCATTATGGATACACAGGCGAGCTACGTCGGTATCAACGTGTTGGAGTTCTTTGGCCAGAGCCTTTTCATTGCAGCAGTGAGCAGCCTTCGTTTACTTCCTCCCTTGGTGGCTGAAATGATAACCATCGTAGCTCTACGGATGGACTCCCGAGGCGTTCCCTACTGCAGTCCGGGGAACTGCGACCGGCTTGGCCGGGTTCTTTGGCAACCTAATTGGGATTTCTGGTCCGCTGATAGCTGCGCAGCTATTTGGGGGCACCAACGGGAGCAACGCAGTATTGTACCTGGCCGGCAGCAGCCTATTTGTATGTTCGATTTCTCTGCTATTCCTCCCGCCGAAGGACATGGTCGCACCACGGTAAATGGCATACTTGTATTGTGTAGTCTGGTGTAAGTTCAGTACATGCTAGGGCCTCTGCCCGCTCACGTATTTGTCTCCTCGACTTTGTAACTGGTAGGGTGTTCGCAATCCAAAGAGCAAAAATGTGTATATGTAATATCCTCACAAAAATGTCTCCGATATATGTATGATGGCAAAGGTCGAGCCCAGCTTTTGACTCCCACAAAGTCATACTCAATGGCTACACCCAAATCAACACCTTGCTGGACAAGGTTTCTGTCATACCCAAACACTAAGAGGCGATTATGAGCAGGATGTGGGTTTTCTGATTTTTCTGGTTTTTTCGAATTTTTCGCGTGTTTGCGCCACTCGGACAAGAATTTCCCAAACAGTTGTAGTGTCGGACGTGAACACCAAGGTAATCTTAAGACTTTGTGCCGTTTGGATCTGTGATGGAAAATCGCCACTATATTAGATGAGAGCTGCAACCCAGTGGGAGACCGGGATGAATGTGTCATTTCGGATGAGCCACTGGTGCCAAGGACCAGGGGGAATAATTGTCGCAGACTACGTTGCGCGGTGTCACTGATTTGAGGCGGTTATGATGGTCCTGGGTGGTCCGGAGCTGGTGATGCGGCTGATCGTTGCCAGGTTCTCGGTCAAGTTCACCCGCTGACACAGTCCGACGGATGAAACGCGCTCATCATGACATACAAGTGACCACAAAGATGCAAAGGTGGAATGTCATAAAATCCACCGCGGTATGCAGGCCGGCCCCCGGAACCGGAGGCAATGAATCCGAATACACATGACAACGAATTTAAATTTCGTTTGGATAGCGTCGCTGCGCAATCAGAACGGGGAGTCTGAGAGGTAGTAGTAGCGCTTGATCAGATTGCACTGCCACACTATGTTCCAGCGCGCAGAAAGTTCAAAAGCCGCCGAAACATGCTTCGTCCATTTCTGCAGGAATTATTGATCTGGAGGCCTAGGATCTCTTTTGATTTCCTCACAATCTCAAAACCGCGGTGTGTGAAGTCGTTTTCTTTGTCCCGGGCTCTTGATTTCATCTCCTTCCTCGTAGTGGACGCGTACTACCTTCAAGGGGACGATTCATGATCGGACCGCGTATATCGTGAATCCGGCCCCGTCCAGACTGAAACCGTCGTTCTAGAATTGGTAGCTCCGCATGCTTTTCTTGCAAAGATGCCGAGATAGGAAGGTTCATGCATTGATCCGGCAGCAATGGCAACGACTCCACCGCGATTTTAACAGGGCATCTTGATAGCGGCCCCCTGCACGGGCACGATCTCTTGGTCCTGGGGCTTGATCCCCGGTCTGTGCCGTGCCGCCCGATACTAACGCGCACCACGCAGTGCTGGACTTCCGCGGTGGCTTCTCTGTTCGTTGCTCAGTGAGATCGTGCCAAGGGATCATCGCTTCGGCCTCGAGAAGAACCAGGCACAGAAAACATATAAATGGTGTGGGAGGTGAAACGACGTTTTGGATAGTCGCCACGTCGCACCTCTCTTTCCACTGACCTACTAGTGTCCACTATGTCGGTCAATGTATTACTATCCACGACGCGGACGGCGTCGGAGGTCTTGCACACAGCTTTGACCCACCTTCGTCCCTATCAGTGGTATGCGTTCGATGCCGCCGTCGTTTGCACGGCGGTATGGACCCTCCTTCGATGGCTTCGCACGTCCCGTCGGCAACTCCGCACCACGCGGCTCCAAGGACCACCAAGAGAGAGCTTCCTCTACGGTGTTGACAAGAGCATCCGCGACGCCACGGACTCTGGCGCCATGTACGAAGCATGGGCACAGGAATATGGTCCCGTATACGCGGTCCCGTCGACCTTGGGGAGTAACAGGATCGTCTTGTGTGACCCCAAAGCGATCACACATTTTTATTCCAAAGAAACTTGGACCTATATCCAGACCCCGTTGACCAAGAAAGCACTCGCGAAACTGGTACGCGGTTGATGACGGCCTTCTCGATGTACAGCGTGGCTGATGCTTGGACACAGTTTGGAAAAGGTCTGTCATGGGCCCACGGAGAGACTCATAGGAGGTATGTTCATAATTGAATTCACTTCCGGGAGGGAATGAATGTTGACCTGTTTCCCCAGACAACGCAAGTCTTTGTCGCCTGCTTTCAGCATCGCTGCTATTCGGCACCTGACATCGATTTTCTACGACTCTGCTTACAAGGTCAGATTGCCATTCTAAGGATCGTGGTCCCTGTCTGACGCGAATGTGAACTCTCTTAAAGGCGAAAGGAGCTTGGGATATTCTCATCGAGTCGAGCGGTGGGGATGGTGCTATCATCGAAGTCCAAAGCTGGTACGTTTCGTGAAATGGCCACTCATACCTTCGTAACCAATCCCTGACTTGTTGATGTTATAGGATGAATCACATATCGTGAGTGTTTCCCTACCCTCGTGCCGCGATACGTCCGTAATTACCTTGGCAGACTCGATACCCTCGGTCTGGCAGGTTTCTCTCACAATTTTGGCGCGCTTGAAGGCAAGCATGCATACGTCACCGAAGCCTTTGACACATTCAACAAACCCTCTCGATCCACGGCCCTCGAAAAACCCCTTGCTCTCTTCGCGGAGGCCTTCCCATTCCTCTTGGAGATACCTACGCCACGCACGAGGCTCTTCGAGAAGCTCAGCGTGGCGATGGAGGAGATCTCCGATGCGTTAGTGGCCCGAACACAGAAAGAGTTGGAGATGGGTGTAGTCGGGGGCAAGGAGGAGAGGTCTATTATCGGGTTGCTCAGTACGCGGTGAACTCTAGATGTTCATTTGCACGCACTACTGACTTGCTTGACTCAAAAAACAGTCAAGGTGGCGAATGCAGATTCGGAGATCCACTTGACGAAAGACGAGGTCGTGGCCCAGGTAAATGAATCTCGTTGCACGCATCGTCGAGATCCGTCGTCGACGTTGGTTTTATAGATGAAACAGCTGCTCCTCGCAGGGTATGAAACGACTTCTAGTATGTGTTTTCGCTGTATATTATTGAACGCATCCTCACTCGTACACATCCCCACACCAGTCAGCTTGACCGTAAATCCTCCTATACATTGTCCGTGCATCGACTGACCGTCCTCCTAGTGGGCCTTGCTGGAGCTCTCGTGGAACCCAGACGTGCAGACAAAGTTGCGAAACGAGCTTATCGAGCATGGTGCGGACCCCACGTACGATCAACTTACAAACGGTCTTCCCTATCTCGACGCCGTCGTCCACGAGATCCTCCGCATCCACCCGCCTGTCGTCGAGTTTACACGTATCGTAGGTCCCCATTCACTCTCTCCACACTTCCCTCGTCACCATCCATCGTGTACTGACGATCATATGATACCTCCACAGGCCGACGAAGATGATGTCATCCCGCTCTCCCAACCAGTCCGCACGACGTCCGGCGAGCTAGTCGGCAGCCTAACGATCGCCAAAGGCACGCTCGTCGCTATCTCGATGGAATCCATTAACCGCTCTGCCGCGATTTGGGGTGAAGACGCTAAAGTGTTCCGGCCTAGTCGGTGGCTCGAGGACGCGAACGGTCAAAATGGGATACCTGCCAATGCCAACGAGATTCAGGGACATCGTCACTTGCTCACGTTCGCGGATGGGCCGAGGATTTGTTTGGGGAAGAATTTTGCAGTGACAGAGTTCAAGGTGTGTGGGTGCAAGTGTATGGTGACCAGTGATTCTTACGGCGTTATTTGGCAGGCGGTGTTGACGGTGCTCATCAAGAACTATGTCTTTGAGCTGCGCGACGGTGTCGATTCCAATGTCGAAGTCTGGACCGGTCTGCTTCCTCGACCAAAGTTTGCGGGTGAGGTGGGATGCAAGTTACCTTTGCGTGTGCGACCCTACGTCGCCTGAGGTTGGCACGACGAGGACAAGAGGTGCTGGGGTTGTTTTGTGATATGTAGTATATTATCACTGGTCTCAATTGCACCAAATTTCATTACATACACAAGGGAGTATGATGCAGAATCTTCCAAGGTATCCTATCCTCTCCTTATCCTACATACCGTGTGCATGCCAAATTCGAACAAAACATTGTCCTCGAGTCCCAATGTGGTGCAAACGTTGTGCGCGTCAGTATAAATGATAGCAATACCGTCCGTGGTGCAGCACCGTCTGGCGAAGAGCTGAAGTAATTCATGGTACGAGATACCATGGGTGAAACTCCAAGCTCACTGTCAGTCGAGGGGAGGAGCGTATAAAGTGTGAGCTTGCATATTACAGCGAAGCACAAACGAGGGTGGGGGAGTGGAGCGTAAATGAAAAGATGGACTCGGTGCGGAGAAAGTTCGCCGGACTCCAAGTCACTGTCCCGGGAAACAAAATACGACCCGGGCCGTGAATCATCACGACTACTACTTGTCGTCGGCTGCGACATGACTCGGTGTGATATCTATCAGGCATCCCGAGGCAGTCGGACAAGATTCGGCACCGTCAATCTGGGAGATATAAAGTAAACGAAAGGAGACTGAACCAGCGATGATTAGTATGCGCAAGACTACAATGTGCCTACAAGGCTTGGATGGTGCGGTGAGTAAACGTTCTTTGACGAGGGTATTATGATGCCCATGATAAAGCCTACATCGTCCGACTGGCCCTTGCGCTGGATTCATGACGAGACTTGCCTCTGAGTCGTTGACACTTTGCATAAGATGAAGGCACTGACAGCGTCTGCCACGTTTCGACAGATTGTGTAGATTATGTAATCAAGATGCGTTAGTACATTATGTAAGTCGGTTATCAACTATTCGCCGGACTACATCTTGACCCAACACCCTTTGCACGATACCAGCACATATTTCACCTTCTCGTGCTCGCCGTTCTGCGAGCAACGACCATGTTATGCTCACTGGTGCAATTGCCGCCATGGCCAACAAGACACCGCGTTGGGGTACTCAGAATGGGTGGCAACGGGTGGGGCAACACTCATCTGAGCCTTGAGCGCCGAGGCTGCCTTCTATACCTTGCTCTTGCTAAAAGAGAGAAATGAGAAACGTTTGTCTACACGCAAGATCATGATTGAAAAGAATTCGGAAGCCTTCGTCGCATTCTCAGTATACTTTGTAGGCTGACGCATGTCCCTTCGTGAGCGTTCACTTCCGCTTACCTGTTTTGACCTCGAACATCAATAGATAAAACTATATTCTTGAGTGGTGGAATGTGTCTCCACCTACCATAATTTCTCTTTTCTCAAAGCTATACGTCGACAAATCAAACGGCACGAGCACCACCCTGCCATGGTCTGCCATACGTGATGGTGAGTATTTTTTAATGCGTTATGAAAGTCATTGTTTCTCGACGGTTCAATGGACGTGACCTGTTTATTCTGCCCTGCAGAGTTTGTACCGAATATCAGATAGGGGATTACCACCAGTTCAGGACAACATCACATGGCAATGCAAGAAGTTAAACGAAATGGATGTGTGCGCCGTCTTTACGATGATATCCCACAAATTATTGCTATCCTCGACAATGTCACGCTACTTTCTTTGTGGTCCCACTTTGATCCGTTTCCCGGTTTTCAGGGCACAATTTCACGCTCGGCGAGGGGTCTCATAGGAATACAACCATGGAGCTTTTCCTTGCACTCTGTCTGGAGTTGATAGCCTAGCCACTACTCTCATACACCTACCCAACTTGAAATTTTTCTCTCAGATCTCCTTGCGTAGCCTCTCCGACTCGGAGTTACATCAGAACAGAGGCGGCGTCATCAACCCATCCCTCGCTACAT
>JBBPQV010000395.1:0-22523 GCA_038092675.1 Boletus rufocinnamomeus
GTATGCTACTTTTACAGACAACCTTCTTGAACCAGACAAATAACCTTTTCTAGGCAGTTCTCTCATACTGCCTCATATTCCCCTCAACCCAGATGGTCTGTGCACACCCTTATTTAGCTGGTCTGTGCACCATTCCAGTAGTATAAATACTTCACCCTTGTACTAGGATTCTACTGTATATCTAGTTCTACACAATCTATTGCCTAGAGCCTGGTCATTCCACAAGTGATTAAGTCTAACAACTAGTCATAGCGAGATCTGAAGACTTCTAAGTGTCTCCACACTACACTTGAGTGTGCACTTCAACTAGGTTCTACACACCAGTGTAACAAAAGAACTAGATCATCCAGTTTACCTCTGCTATTTAGCATGAGGTCCTTCCCACCACCATTTCATAATGAAGAGGAATCTGAGCTCCCTCCCCTAAGCAGGAGCTAGACGTTGACATCGCAGTACCTCCTCTGACTACCAAATCCACCAACTACCACTATGATGACCCCGACTTCTGGACCAGAAACTCCACCACCCCCTGTCCCTCCTCCCCAACCACTTCTGTTCAATCTTTGTCCTCTTAGGGAATGAACCTTCATCATTCGCAACCAACTATTCCTCCAGTTGTGCCTCTATTACCACAAAGCACAACCACTGAAGAATGAGTGGAATCTCCACTAGAATCCCCTATCCCCATGGACATCAATGAGCACGAGTCAGAAATAAAGGCAGGTCTGCTGGATGATTTCTCTGGTCACCCAGATGATGTGCCATGATGGCTGCTGGCCATGAAGGCCTACTTCCAGATGAACGCTTGTTTCTACAATGATCAAGCCAAGACCCTCACCCTCCTTGCCAAGATGAGCAAAGGCCAAGGGAGGGACTTTTCTGAGGGTTGGTACTGGAAAATAGGAGATGAGACAGTGGAGGACAACACTCAGTCCTTTGCTGCTGTAACTCAAGGCTTCATTAAAGCCTTTACCCCATATGATGTTGGAGCCAAGGCCTGAATCGACTTAGGAAGATTGAGGCAGAACCTCAGGGATCCCGATGGGCTGGACAACTACAATCTCCAGTTCCAACTTCTCGCTGGAAAAGCCAAGATCACAGATCAGAAGGCATTGATTGAGTGGTATATCAATGGCCTAGACAGTAACCTCTCTGACTCCATCCTGATGATATCCATCATCCCGAACACTATTGACGAATGGATTCAGAAGGCCTCTCAGTTCGCTGGGCAGGCAAGGAGAAGAGACAGACTCCAACATGGAAGGGCTTTGGTTCCCATGTCCACATGGATCCTGCCCCATCAGACTCCCACCACCCCTCGCTGCGACCCAAATGCCATGGATGTGGACACTATCCATCTTACCCCAGTCGAGCATGCCTGGCACATGAAGGACAATCTCTGCTTCATCTGCCACCAGAAGGGATGTCACACCACTAACCACCCTCGCCCCCCTTGCAGCAACAATGGACCCCCACATCCCCCTAGGAACCCCCAGAGGGTTAGAGCTGCCTCCACCACTCCTACCCCAGACCCAGTTGTGACTTATGTTGCTAGTCTCAGAGGAAGGAATGTCCCCAAGGAGGACATCCTACAAGTGCTCAAAACTTGCTATGAAGAACAACTGGAGGGGGAAGGAGAAATGGTGGCGACTGCTAGGATAGAAGCACCCAAGGATTTTTAAAATGGAGGGAAGTCTTGACGTCTTCTCCTCCTCTTGTCATAGCTCCTGTATTTGTATCAAATATGCATGCACAGTCAATCCAAATCCCCCTCTCCCTTTATATGCATGCAGGAGCAGAAATCATTGACATTACTGCCCTTATCAACAGTGGCACAACCAGATGCTTCATTGATTGAGACTTTGTCTCAAGTCATCACATTCCCACTACTCAACTTCTCAAACCACTGAAAGCTTGAAACATGGATGGATCTACCAACAAGGAAGGGATCATTTGACATCAGATAGCCCTTACTCTCTGAGTAGGAGAGATAGAAGAAGAAAGAAAACTAATGGTCATTAACTGCAGATCCAAAAATGTCATCCTTGGTCTTCCATGGCCTAAAGACCTCAACCCCATCATCGATTGGATGACCAGACAAGTCACTATCCTGGACCGACTCCCTACCCCTTGACAGGACTTCCCAGAAGCCATCACTCAATGATACCTCATCCGATACCTAGACATGGATCTGGACCTCCATATCGCTCAAATGTGGAAGAAATGACTCAATCATTCCTTGTCCATTTCGAAAACCACCATCATGACAGAGATCGCCTCAAAGGCCGAAAAGGTAGAGAAGAAACTCCCACAACAATACTCTGCCTTTCAGGATGTATTTGAAAAGAAGGCCATTGACAAACTACCTCCCTCCTGATCCTTTGACCATGCCATCAACCTCAAAGGGAGCTTCACTCCGAAAGTCACTAAAGCCTACCCTCTCAACCTGAAAGAACACAACACCTGTAAAGCCTTTGTCAATGAACATGTCAAATCAGGGAAGATAGCCCCATTGAAATCACTGCAGGCCTTCCCCTTCTTTTTCATTCCAAAGAAGGATGGATCAGTTCATCCCTGTCAGGACTACCGATATCTCAATGAACACACCATCAAAAATTCCTACCCCCTTCCCCTTATATCTGACCTTATGGATAAGCTAAAGGGCTCCTGTCTCTTTACAAAGATGGATATTTGATGGGGGTATAATAACATACTAATTAAACCCAAGGATCGCTGAAAGGCAGCCTTCATCACCCCTTTTGGCCTCTTTGAACCAATAGTGATGTTCTTCAGACTCTGCAATTTCCCCACCACCTTCCAGGCCCTCATGGACCACCTCTTTGGAGACATGATGGCAGAAGGATGGCCCATCATTTACATGGATGATATCCTCATTCACTCTTCCTCCTCCACCATTCATGAGGAACGAACAAAATGTGTCCTCAAATGACTACAGGAGCACAAACTCTTCCTCAAACTTGAGAAGTCCTCCTTCAATATCGAAGAAGTGAAATACCCAGGGATAATCGTATGAGAGGGGCAGGTAAAGATGGACCCAGTCAAGCTAAGTACCATTGACAAGTGGAAATTCCCAACCTCAATCAAGGCAGTCTGATCGTTCATAGGATTTTGCAACTTCTATGGGAAGTTTATCCCAGACTTCTCCACCTTGTCCTGCCCCCTCATTGAATTAACAAAGAAGAACGCCCCTTGGGAGTGGAAGGAGTCCCAACAGACTGCCTTTCTTTCCATTAAGGAAGCCTTCACCAAATGGCCAGTTCTGCACCTCCCTAATGTCCTCTCCCCCTTCTTTGTCATGACTGATGCCTCCCTCACTGCTACTGGAGCTGTCCTGATGCAAAGGGACATCAACGGTGACCTCCACCCCTGCACCTACCTTTCCCAGACCCTCTTCCCAGCCAAGAGGAACTATGATATCTATGACCACAAGTTGCTTGCCATAATCCACACTCTCAAAGAATGGTGACACTACCTCCTGGGTACCTCCCATCTGGTCACTATCCTAATGGATCACAAGAACTTGACCTACTTTAAACAACCCAGAAAATTGTCTCGCTGCCAAGCTTGCTGGTTGATGTTCTTACAGGACTTTGACCTGACCTTTCACCACCTCCCTGGTATCCAGATGGGCCCTGCAGATGCTCTCTCTCAGTGGGACAACATCATTACCACTGATGACAATCAGGATGTCACCCTCCTTTCCCCTGACCTCTTCATTCATTTGATCAATGTAGCTTTAGCTACAAAGATCGCAGCCTCCTCTCCCACTGACCCCCTTGTGCTTGATGCTGTTAAAGATCTTGCTAATGGGTCCTCTCTTTTCCCCCACATGGCCCAAATGGATTGGGCCTATGACCACCCCCATCTCTACTATAGGAATCGACTCTTTGTCCCTGAACCAGCCTGGCAGGACCTTGTCCATTCCATTCATGAAAGTGAGACCAGGAGACATGGTGGTTATTTCTGCACTGTCAACACCCTCCAACATGACTATTGGTGGCCTGGCCTCACCACTTTTGTCTGCCATTTCATCTCAGGCTGCACCACCTGTCAAGCCCACAAGGTGAATGCCCATCCCTCCACCCCTCCCCTTACCCCATTGCCTTCCCTGGCGAGCCACCCCTTTCAATCAATTTCCATTGATCTTATCATGGATCTCCTCCCATCCCTTGGCTTTGACTGTGTCATGGTCATGGTCGACCATGGCCTTATGAAGGGGGTAATTTATGCCCCCTGTTTCAAAACAATTGATGTCACAGATGTGGCACTTCTCTTTTTCAAAACAGTCTTCTGCCACTTCGGGTTACATGACAGGTGCATCTCTAATCAAGGACTCCAATTTGCTTCTGCCTTCGCAAGAGAGTTAGCCAGACTTCTCAAATACAATTTGGCCCTCTCCACCACTTACCACCCCCAAACCAATGGCGAAACCGAATGGGTCAATCAGGAACTAGAGACTTACCTTTGCATCTTCTGTGATGGCACTCTGAAAAATGGGCAGAACTCCTCCCCATGGCCAAGTTTTGCCATAATGTGGCCGCTCATTCTGTCACCAATAAATTCCCCTTCTCCCTCATGATGGGATATGAACCCCGTCCTTATCCTCCAATTGGAAAAATATTCCTCCCCACCTTGGAGCAATGATTGGAAATACTCAGAGATGCCCAATTGGAAGCTATCACAGCACACAAAAAGGCACAAAGGAGCATGAAGGAGCAGATCTCCTCCAAATTCCACCCATGAAAAGTAGGAGATAAGGTTTGGCTAGAAGGCAAGAACCTTTGCCTCTGCTACCCTTCTATGAAACTTGCCCCCAGACAAGAGGGACCATTTGAAATTGCCCAGGTCATCTCCCCAGTGGCATTTCATCTTCGCCTCCCCAAAACCTGGCAGATCCACAATGTGTTTCACACCTCCCTCCTATCTACCTATCAGAAGACCTTGGAACATGGCCCTAATTACTCTGACCCCCCACTGGATCTCATCAAAGGAGAAGAGGAGTACAAAGTGGACAAAATCCTCTCACACCACAGAACACGAGGCTGGAGACAGTATCTGACTTCCTGGAAAGGATACTCTGCAGCAGAGAACACCTGGGAACCAGAGGGAAGTTTCAAACATATGCAACCACTCCTTTGTGCTGATAAGCTTTGCCACCCCAAGGACTTCCCCTCCCCATCCTCCACCTAAATCATCCTCACAATGGCCATCACCCAGACCCCCCCTGTTTGCTGCAACCATCTCTCTGCCCCTCACCACTATATCCTCTTTGCCTCCATCCTGGAAAACCCCGTCACCACCCTCATCATAGAAAGAAACCAGGTCTTCACCTACAACTACAACCTCATCTTCACCACCCACCTCTACTGAGCATATGCCATGGTGAGGTGTATAATGACCCAGTTGACCCCAGATAGTAACCAACCCCTGTTTATGCTGCCTTCCTGAATGGGGCCATCGTCAAGGCGAGGTCCCTTACTTTAGATTTACTTTGGAACCAAGGATTCAGCATGGTCATTGATGTGCTCCCCCCTCTTTCTGTCTCCCCCATACTCCATCCTCTCATCCTCTCCATGTTGGAACTGGAGAGGGAGATCTATTTCTCCCAGGACCTGTTAAACATCCCTGCTGCCCCCACTCCCTACCCCTCCAATCATGGAGCCACCCAAGAGGGTATCAACACACTGGTCCCAATAGGGCCACACCTCCTACAAGGGCTTGCTCCAAGTCTGCTAAATCCTTTTGGACCAGCATCTGTAGAAAACTATAGTGTAGTCACTAAAGAAAAAACTACAGTACTAGAAGGCTGAAATAAGCCATGCTTATGTAAGCTACTAATGTTCTCACCCATTTGAGATGAGTTTACAACACACTGAGGGGACGCCAGCCCCTCCAACACCAGTGACCTCTCTCCCCACTCTGAGGAGAACCCACTGTGCCCATCTCTCACAGGTGGAACGCCGATGACTCAGACTCGGGACTACCATCCTCATCCCATTGGGCCCACCAGTGGGTCCAAGAAATCTATGAGGAAACGTGGCCCATTCCCACTCTCCCCACCACATCCCCACCCCAGGACCCCATACCATCATCATCCCCACTCACCCCATCTCCCCCACCCTCTCCGCCATTGGTCATCAACCCACCTCTTTACATGTGGCCCAATCCCCTCCCTGGCCTCATGTTCCTCCCCAACATCACCCCAGGTGCTATGAGTGCCACTCCACTGACCACTTCTGGGTCAACTGCCCACAGTACATCTGCCTGTACTGCCACACTGCTGCCCCTGGACACATCCAGGCTCAATGCCCTCGTCGAGTCTGTCCTCTCTGCAGAGAGGTCGGACACATCACCAACAACTATGTCTTCCATGACAACAAGTGGGTTGACTGGGACAACGACCCCACTGACTATGAGATCAACAAGGGAGACCAATCTGGGCAGGACTGAGGAAGTGGAAGAATGGACCCAGCTGGGACTGGAAGGTATTGAGGAAGAGTCAGAGTCTCTTCCATACAAAGGAATAATGTTATGGATTTCTTTCCTTTGTATCCTTCCAACTATGCTCTCACCCATTCATCTTTTCATACATGAGAGGGCTTTGCCCTTATGGTGTTGACCATGCAGTATGCTACTTTTACAGACAACCTTCTTGAACCAGACAAATAACCTTTTCTAGGCAGTTCTCTCATACTGCCTCATATTCCCCTCAACCCAGATGGTCTGTGCACACCCTTATTTAGCTGGTCTGTGTGCCATTCCAGTAGTATAAATACTTTGCCCTTGTACTAGGATTCTGTATCTAGTTCTACGCAATCTATTGCCTAGAGCCTGGTCATTCCACAAGTGATTAAGTCTAACAACTAGTCATAGCACAATCTGAAGACTTCTAAGTGTCTCCATACTACACTCATGTGTGCACTTCGACTAGGTTCTACGCACCAGCGTAACAGTCAGAGGGTGAAGGAAAGACTGCCAGCCTGAGCAATAATAGTGTATGGCCCTAAATTCTTCTCAGAGAGTTTCTTAGAGGGCCTAGTAGAGTAGAAGTACTTTGCTTTGATAAAAACTTGGTCACCGACTTTGAAGTCTGGTGCCAGAGTTCATCTAGCATCCATGGGTCCTTGGTATTACTTCTGGGCATCGGCCATTTCCTCATGGAGGAATTGGTGGAGGGAGTTAAGGTTGATGGAGTATTCTTGGGCCTTTCCAGAAGTGAGGTTGTGCTCAGGATGGACAGTGACATTTGGGTGATAGCTCTTATTGGCAAAGAATAGTGAAACTCCAGTAGTAGCACTCTGAGTGTTGTTATGTATATGCAAACTCTGCTAAAGGCAGAAGTTCAGACCAGTTGTCTTGCTGGTAATTACAATAGACTCGGAGGTACTGCTCAAGAGTCTGGTTCATACATTCTGTCTGACCATCTCCTTCAGGGTGATAACCAGAGGTGAAGTGGAGGTGGATGTCAAGGGCTTTCCTGAGTGAGCAGAAGAAGTGAGATACAAACTCCATACCACAATCAGAGGTGATATGGGAGGGAACTCCATGCTTAGAAAAGATGTGGAGTAAGAAGAGCTTTGTGAGCTCTGGAGATGTGATTGTATTGTGTGTCAGGATGAAAATACACTGTTTGGACAGACAGTCCATGATGACAAGGATGGCAGTATATCCGGAGGATGCAGGGAGCTGTTTGATGAAGTCCATGCAGATGGAGTTCCATGGCTTCTCTGGGATGGGGAGTTGCTTCAATAACCCATAGGGCCAGTGTCTTGGAACCTTTGCACAGGTGCAGGATGTGCAGGAGGAAACATATTCCTTGACAAAGGTCCTGATTCCTGGCCAGGTGTATTTGTGGCAGATTAGTTTCAAAGTCCAGTTCTGGCCGAAATGTCCAGAAAAGGGATGGTCATGTTTGTACCGGGGTACTCAGAGTCGGAGGTCATTAGCATTGGGGATATAGATGTGTTTGTTGAGACAGAGGAAACCATCTTCATCAACTGACCAGTGAGAGTCAGTGGGGTCAGACATGTGGAGTTTGGCTAGAGGACCTGAGGGAAGCATGAAAAGGATATCACTGTGGAGTTGTTCCACATTGAAGAGGGTGCTAGCTCAGAGGACCAGAGCTGTGAGGTAAGTGGCTCAGAGGGACGAAGCAAGTTGCTCCTGAGTGAATACTGGTCAGAAGTTGTGTGGATTGACACAAGTGTAGTCCTTATCCCCCTCTTTGGAATGAACATCCCAGTGTCTAGTCAGGGAATCAGATTTCATGCCAAGGCGACCAGGACAGAAATGAATGACCATATTGACTTGGAAGAGGAACTCCAACCACCAGGCTTGCCAGCGAGTCAGGAGTTTAGTGGTCATGAAGTACTCTAGGTTCTTGTGGTCTGTGATGATGTTGATCAGAGTGCCAAAGCCTTCAAGATAGTGTTGCCAAGTCCAGAAGGACTCATGAATGGCAAGGAGTTCCTTATTGTGGGTGTTGTAGTAGAGCTCTGGAGCAGAGAGTGTCCATGAGTAGAAAGCGACTGGCCAGATTTCTTCATCTGGGCAGCAGATGGAAAGAATACCAGTGATACTGTAGTTGGAGGCATTGGTTTCTATGATCAGTGGAGCGTCTCAAGCCCAATGGGTAAGGATTGGAGCAGTGGTGAAGGCTTCCTTCAGGTTGCGGAAGGCAGAGTGACAGTCATCGGAAAAGTTCCACAGAATACCTTTGTGGGTGAGGCAGGTTAAGGGAACAACTATGTTGGAGTAGTTCACTATAAAGCAACAGTAGAAATTTGTGAATCTGAGAAAGGATTGGATATCCTTGAACTTCTGAGGTTCCAGTCATTCCTTCACAGTCTGAGCTTTGTCCGGAGACATAGACAGACCAGAGGGAGAGATGTTATAGCCTAGGTACTTGGTAGTGTCAGTAGACCATTCACAGTTTTCTGGCTTAGCATAAAGTCCAAGCTTGTGGAGTCGTCGGAGGACTCCTCGGACATGCTCTTTGTGGAAGGCCTTGTCCTTGGAGTAGATAAGGATGTCATCCAGGTAGACTATGATGCAAACATCAAGGAGATCAGTGAAGATGGTGTTTACGAACTGCTGGAATGCTGTGGGGGCATTGGTAAGACTGAATGGCATGACGAGCCACTCATAGGAGCCGTAGTGCATCCAGAAGGATGTCTTCCATTCATCTCCCTCAGTGATGTGGACTAGATGATAGAGCCCTTGAGGTGACAAGCCAGTGTGAAGGCAGGTGCACTAACAAGCGCAATGGGTGGAGCCTTGTGACCAGAGAAACACAGTGGATCAGGGGTGGGGTCAGCTGGAGGAAGTGGTTCTGGAGGCTGTGGAGGAGAGCTTGGGGGTGCTGGCATACTCTATTCAGGTGTATGGAATGATATACTGCTCATAACCCAGTCAATCAACAGATTGTGTTGGGTGAGCCGGTTGTGTCCTAGAACAAGGGAACAGGTAGAGTCCAGCAGAGTGATGTAGAACATCATCAGAGTGATATCACCAGTTGGGAAACAGATGGAGAGAGATTGATGGCTTAGGTAATGGTGCTGTTGGATGTTCCATCAAAGAGGTGGAGTTGAAGTGGGGGCACAGGATAGGTAGAAAGTCTGTGTTTATTAATAAATGATGTATTGATAAAACAGTCAGAGGAGCTGGAGTCTACAAGTACGGGAAATGGAGGGATTGGATATGATACTAAATAAATGGAGGGCATAAGTGACTTGGGATCTGAAAGAGCAGACATGTTAAGACAGATCTCCTTGGGTGCACAGGTGGGTTCAACACAACCTCCAGTTCGTGCGGAGTCATGGAGGTCACAGGTTATTTTTTTGTCTCTGGGGTGGAGGCCTCTGGTTTAGCTTCCAGAGTTGTGGTTGCTGCGTGGCCCTTGGCTGCCCAAGAAGTAGACTTGGGGCAGTCCTTAGCCATGTGGCCAGTGAGACCACAAAACATGCACAGTTTGTTATCAAATCAGTGTTTGCGCTTCTCATTGGTCAGCTCGCCATCTTTCCCTAGTTTGGACAACAAGTCTGGTTTCAGAGCCATGGAGGTGGTTGCTCCTTTGCCTTTTGACTCCTTAGTGTTATGACTGTTGTAACAATGGAACACCAATGCATAGTTGGAGTCTGGCATGAGACCTTCCATTGAGTCTCCCAAAATCCTAGTACATTGGCTTGAAGATCGTCCTCACAAGTGTGACAATAATGAAGCGAAAGAGCAGTCTAGAGAGCTGGTGAGGGAAGCAAGCCAGTGAGTGAACTCCAAGATACATGGTTGATTGTGTAGGTTCAAGTTAAAGAAGGAATACAGGTGGAGACCAAATATATATACTGCCTGGAGTTGTTTAGGGCAGGTGAGTTGGAGTTGGAAAGTAACATAAGGGGAGGCACTATCGTGAGTTTGAGGTAAGAAACATGTCGCATATAAAAGGCACATGACAGAAGGGGGGTAGTGTCCTCAGAAGGGAATGGAAGAGAATAGGATCAGTACAGATCGGGAGAAACCAGGACAGGAGAAATAGGATCAATAGAAGGCAGTGTCAGGAGGAAATGGATCAGAGAGGCTGTCCTTGAATGCGGTGTCTGGCATCACATATTCCTGTAAGGAAGTGATGATGTTGTCCCAGAGAGACAACCTGGGGTAGTCCATGGGTAAGATGGGAGAAAAAGATGGGGGGGTGTCACCACTTGTAACACTTAGAGTCCTTGGAGCCACTGTTGAAGGGGCAAGGTATGGAAGGCACAGGAGTGGAGGGTTTGTTGGATTTGGGTGCAAAGGATTGGTTGGTGTTCTTCGTTTGATGGCTGATCTCAGACTTGCACTCCCAGTAGCATGCATTGATTGCCTGAGTGAGAACTTGGAGTTCAGAGAACATTGGGGGTTTACCGATGCGGGACATTTTGTCTTTGATGTGGTCTGGCAGACCATTGTAGAAATAGTGCTGGAGGACATCTTCTCTGTATCTGTGGACTTGCAAAGCAATCCAATTGAACTCAACCACATACTTATTGATGTGTTGAGTGTCCTTCATGGACAGGTGGTCAAGTTGATGCTCTGCATCTCTGACAGGGTCATGTGGACCAAAATTGGTCTGGAGCTCAAGGACAAACTCCTTGAAGTTGTCCATCCAGAGAGGGCAGAGTGCAGGATCTTCCATCTGGAGTAGGTCTGGTTCAAACTATTCCAAAGTCATACTCTTTAGGTACAACTGCACAAAGGTGACCTTGGTGTGGTCAGTGCTGACAGCTGTTACGGTTTTACCCACAACACTGGGACTCCAACCAAGGATGCTACTCTTCAAGAGGCCTTGAAGATGACGAACAAGTTGAGGTCGATGTCAGCAATGTCGATGACAAGAGAGATAGCATGGAAGCAAGTGATACAAAGACAACCTAGTCCAGGGAACAAGAAGTCTAACCAAGATCTCTTGGGAGTAGAGAATCAAGGGTATGAATGAGTAGATTCAGGTTAGAGAGCAGTTTGGGCTTGGCTTGAACTGATATACAAGTATACTAGTTTAGGGCCGGTCTAACCTGATATAGTAATAGAACTATAGGGGAGGCATAAGCATGTCCAAGACGTGTCGCATCATGTAGCATGTGATCTAGGGAGAAACCGGAGCGGGTATAATAGAATCAAAGGTTGGGTGATCTAGGATCAATGAGGCTGTCCCGTTAAGGGCAGGTGCCAGAGTCTACAATCCAGAGGCTGTATCTCGGGTGATGATGGGTCACCAAGGCAGGTATTGGGGCATGTAGGATCAATGAGGCAATGGTCAGGAGATCTCAGATCTGTGGGGCGATGAGCCACAGCCCAACCGGGGGGAGTCAGATCAGGGAAGATCCAGGGAAACTCCTGGGAAGATCCAGGCCTTGTGTTTACACGGAAACATAAACGTCTGGAGGAATGTCCAGTTGCTAGGTGATAGCCAGGAGTCCTTGTGATGAAAGGGAACTCATTGTCCTGGGTGAATGTCCAGTCTAGAGGCAAGAGCCCATCCAAGGTGTAAGGCTGGGGATTGTCTGTTACAAGGGGAAAATGGTAGCCATGAGTCGTGATCATTGAATATGATCTGATAATACAATGGCAGTGCCATGAGAGGTGAGGGGAAAGTCGTGGTGCTGCCAGGGCATGTGGTCATGGGAGGTCATGGGTGACGCCAGGTCACAAAACCATAATATTACCTCTGGTTCACATCTGAAGTACCATCTCAGATACGTCATCAGCTACTATGGGGTAGGTGACATTGCAGATGTTGTCTAGGTCCAGGGGGAACGGGTCTTGGATGAGGGCGAGTGAGGGTGGGTGCTCATCGAGGGGGTGGAGGTTGGGGGAATCCTGAGCGAGTGGAGCCAGGAAGAACAGTAGCTTGAGGAGAGGGGTAGGCGGGATCCATGGAACAGGATTGGGCCAGTCCGAGATGTTGGTGAAGACTAAGTCACTGGTGGTCAAGGAGGGGGAAGGAGGAACAGTTCCTTCATCTGCAGAGTTGTTTGACTGGGGCTCTGTCTGGTGGTGCCATGCAATGGTGAGTGTGATGATGATGGCAATGGTGAGGGTGCACATGGTGGCGAGTGCAGTGATCATGGTGGTAGGAATGGAAGGCAGGTGTGCACAGATCCAAACCTTTTAACTGTGGGGGTTTCCATCTGGGAAGATCTGTACATCAATTAAGAAGTCAATCTCTGATATGGGCGCAGAGTTGAAACTCGTCAGAGCTTCTGGTGAAATGTGTTGTTTCAGGTTCAGGTTTCCACATGTTAAGCACAATTAAGGGCTTATGTGAAATGTCTGAAGGTGATCCAGCAGGGATTGGGTACCAATAGGCAGCTTGAGATGGGCAAGCGAGTCCTTTGTTATCGGAAATTATAAAGCCATTAGAGGGCTACCAAGTGACTGTCTTGGTCCAGTCTTATGTTTCAAAGTCCTGACTGTAGGTTGACAAGGGTGGTGTGTTTTAGGCCATTCCAGGCTCAACATGAGAATCTATGTTGACAAATTCTCTGGTAGACAGTTTCAGTCCCGTGTCTAGGGGAACGTAGGACAGATGTTCACAAGGGGTGAACCAGCGTGGCTATCTGTCAACAAAAACTACTGGGGAGCTCCTTGCTCCTACAAGAACCTTTTGTTGGGTTCAGGCTATGAAACTCCTTGTTTCATCAGCATAGTTTAACGATGTAGGATGGTTGACTTCATGGAGACATGGTGCAATCTGTCTTGACGTCCAGGGTGGGTCTGAGAAAGTCCCCGAGGGGAGTTGTGCAATGGAGGAAATCTTATGTTTGATCCCTTATAGGCCATCAACACTAGTTAGGGTTGCCCGTTAGTGGGCAGAGTCTTGCAATCTGATGGACAGAAACCGTGTCCAGGGTCCAGTGGTAGCACCTGCTATGAGAAACTGAAGAGGTCACGTCCAATATGTGACTGAGTGAAGAGGATAGGAGGGGAAAACCAATGAGAACCGAAGAAAAAGGGGCAGGGATGAACCAAAACAAGGTGAAAATGAGAAAATTTGCCAGGCAAGTTTGCCAGACAACCCAGTAATGGGTTGCCTGGGTAACTGATGGTCCGGTTACCGCTGGGTCCAGCCTGGTCAGTGGTTGGCCAGGGAGTGGCCGACCAGGTATTGCCAAGGTCAGAGTCCATGGGGACTTGAACTGTGTTCACCCAGTTCCAATGGCTGGCACATGTCCATTGGTCCACCAGGGGATGGTGTGAACCAAGTGGCCAGGGGTGTTGTTTTCCAGTTGGATCTGTGAGGTCTGGTGGAGTCCAATGCGAGTATGAGTAGCTGGCAAGCTACTCTCCACCCTCCTTTCAACTTCCTGTTAAGGAATCCAGCTGATAAGCTATCCTCCTCTCCAAAATTGAGGAGGCTGCCACAGAAAAAAATTTCCAGGATAAATGAGATGGTGAACATTTTTTTTACTGGACCTGTTCCAGGGTCCTGTGAAAGAGCACAGCTCACATTCGCGGCGAGGAAGCCTGAGCTTTGGGGTGATGTGCGGGTTAGGCAAGTTCCAGTACTTGGTATACTTCATGAAACTTTTGTTTTTGCAATGCCAGGCTGTCCCGGTGGACTTGATCAGGGTCCAGTGGATATTTCCAAAAGAAGGCTGTTTATAGCTCAGGCCATGGAGGGGTTGGTGACAAAGGGTTCTTTTGTTGAATAAGCTGTTGCAGTGAGTCTCCTGGTTGACTAGTATCCAGGGCGTCTATGTCCTTGCAGCACAGTAGATGGTGTGGTCTCCTCCACACTGTTAAAGTCGATTCCCGTCTGATCAGCTTGTAATCCAGGGCCATTTCCATGTTATGGGCTTATTTAGAGCAAAGGCATCGAGTAACTTCTCCATCTGTGTTCCCTTGGGTTGGCTGAGATCCCAAGGCAGCCTAGCAGGGGCCAATTTTCTGTTTTTAAGCCATTAGGGTTGAGGATGCCATAACCTCTCATCAATGTTATGGATTTCTTTCCTTTTTATCCTTCTAATTACGCTCTTGCCCATTTGTCTTCACATACACGAGAGGGCTTCACCCTTATGGCATTAACTTTACAATATGCTACTTTTACAGACAATCTTCTTGATATGGACAAATAACCTCTTCTAGGCAGCTCTCCTGTACTGCCTCGTATTCCCCTTTACCCAGATGGTCTGAGTGCATTCTTACTTAGCTGGTCTGTGCGCCATTCCAAGTAGTATAAATACTTCGACCTTGTACTCTAGTTCGGTATCTAGTTCTACACAATCTATTGCCTAGAATCTGGTCATTCCGCGAGTGATTAGTCTGAGGATTAGTCATAGTGAGACCCCAAGCTTCTTAGTATCTTCACACTACACTTGAGTGTGCGCTTCAACTAGGTTCTATGCATTAGTGTAACAAAAGAACTAGATCGTCCAGTTTACCTCTGCTATTTAGCATGAGGCCCCTTCCACCACCATTTCGTGGTGAAGAGGAATCTGAGCTCCCTCCCCTGGGCAGGAGCAAGAAGATGTTGAAATCGCAGTACCACCTCTGACCACCAAACCTGCCAATTACCACTATGACAACCCTGACTTCTGGACCAGAAACTCCACCACCCCCCATCCCTCCTCCCCAACCACTCCCGTTCAATCTTCATCCAGATCGCAAACAGACTTTCATCATTCACAACCAACTGTTCCTCTGGTTGCGCCTCCACCACCACAAAGCCCAACTACCGAAGAAAGAGCGGAATCTCCATTAGAATTCCCCATGGATGTCGACGAACATAAGTCAGAGATTAAGGCAGGTCTGCCGGATGATTTCTCCGGTCACCCAGATGATGCGCCACAATGGCTGCTGGCCATGAAGGCCTACTTTCAGATGAATGCTTGCTTCTATAACGATCGAGCCAAGACCCTTACTGTTGTGAGATGTCTCGAACAAACACTGGCGGGGACTCGACAAGGCTACACCAAACACTAAAGAGTAGAGAGCAGAGGAGATGAAGAGTTGAGACGAGGCTAGTCTTCCTTAATTCAGCCGCAAGGACGTAGGTCGCAGTGAACAAATGGATTAGACTGGGGAGTCCAGTCGAGTACAGCTAGTTTATATAAGTTACAGGAGTGCGCACGGACCATAGGGTCCTTGGGAAAGACTACTGAATATAGATAGATGAAAGAAGTGTTCGTGAGAGAAGAAGAATGATGATGAGAAGAGAGAAGCGGAAATTAATAAGGCGTGTGTGCAACATGTTTGTCTAGACCATAGGTCACATGTAGTTTCCCACGATCACGTGCACATCACGTGACTTCAAAGTCTGAAGGATTGTAAAGTAGTGCGCGAGAGCGCTAAGTTAAAAAGTTTGAAAATATTGTATATCATAACACTTACCCTCCTTGCCAAGATGAGCAAGGGTCAAGGGAAGGACTTCTCTGAGGGTTGGTACTGGAGAATAGGAGATGAAACGGTGGAAGAAAATGCTAAGTCTTTCACTGCCATAATGGAAGGCTTCGTTAAAGCCTTTACCCCATACGATGTTGGAGCCAAGGCTCGAATCGACTTGGGAAGGTTGAGGCAAAACCTCAGGGATCCTGATGGGCTGGACGACTACAACCTCCAGTTCCAACTTCTCGCTGGAAAAGCTGAGATCATGGATCAGAAGGCGTTGATCGAGTGGTACATCAACGGCCTAGACAGTAACCTCTCCGACTCCATCCTCATGATGCCCGTCATCCCCAACTCTATTGACGAATGGATTCAGAAGGCCTCCCAGTTTGCTGGACAGGCAAGGAGGAGAGATGGACTCTGACAAGGAAGGGCCTTCATCCCCGCATCCACTTGGACCCCCCCATCAAACTTGTGCCACCCCTCATCACGACCCAAATGCCATGGATGTGGACGCTATCTGCCTTACCCCGGTCGAGCGTGCCCATCACATGAAGGATAATCTATGCTTCATCTGTCACCAGAAGGGATGTTGCACCACCAACCACCCTCGCCCTCCCCACAACAACAACCTCCCTTGTAGCAATGGTGGACCCCCATGCCCCCCTAGAAACCCTCAGAGGATGAGGGCCACCTCCACCACTCCTACCCCAGACTCAGTCACGACTTACGTTGCCAGCCTTGGAGGGAGAAACATCCCTAAAGAGGACATCCTACAGGTACTTAAAACATGCTATGAGGAACTGCAACCAGAGGAAGAAGGAGAAACGGTGGCAACTGCTAGGATAGAAGCAGCTAAGGATTTTTGAAACAGAGGGAAATCTCAATGTCTTCTCCTCCCCTCATTATAGCTCCTGTATTTGTATCAGATTCACATGCCCAGTCAGTCCAAATCCCCCTCTCTCTCTATACGCATGCAGGAGCAGAAATTGTCGACGTTACGGCTCTAATTGTTATGATCCTGTCTAGGCAGATGCCATGGGACAATGATTGGCAACACTGCCTCTAGCAACAAAGAGAAAAGGGAGAAGGGAAGAGGGAAGGTAAGCGGAGTAGATGAAAGGGGAGGAGGAAGCTCTCAGCGGCGTGGATCCTTCACTAAGGATACGGGGACTAGACTCCAGTAGGATTGTACCAAGTATGACGACTTGGCGGTTGACCTTACTTCCGATACACAGTACTCAACGATGAGCTACCGGGCGAGGGTGGATAACTGTCTAGGAGCAGGCTCACTGTCTGACTGAGGTCAAAGACGAAGAGATAAGAACTGGGGAGTTCCGATCTCTCGTCTCTGTATTTATACTAACTATGTACGTGCACGGACCAAGTACTTTAGGGTAGTCGTGTACGAGCTAGTACTAAATATAGCAAAGAAGAAGAGAAGGGAACGAACGGAGATTAAAGGGATAGGAGGTGGGAAGGAACGTGTTAGCAGCATGGGGAATGGAAGAGAAGAGAAGTATAAGATCTAATCGGGTGAAATGGAAGATGAGATCAGGAGATTGGATCGGGAGATCCAGATCAAGATCTAATCGGGGATTACGTAAGTAGATCGGGTTAGGATCGAGTAAAAGAAGGGAAAAGGAAGGCGAGATCATAACACTCATTGATAGCAGAGCAACCGGATGCTTCATCAATCGAGACTTTGTCTCGAGGCATCACATTCCCACTACTTGACTTCTTAAACCCCTAAAAGCTCGAAATGTGGACGGGACCACCAACAAAGAAGGGATCATCCAACACCAGGTGTCCCTAACTCTCCAAATAGGAGAAATTGAAGAAGAGCGAAAGCTGATGGTCATCAACTGCAGATCTGAGAACATTATCCTCAGTCTCCCTTGGCTTAAGGACCTTAACCCCACTATTGACTGGGCTACTGGACAGGTCACCATCCCAGATCGACTCTCCGTCCCCCAACACCATTCTCTGAAAGCCATCACCCAGCAATACCTCATCCGGTACCTAGACATGGACCCAGACCTTTGCATCGCTCAAATGTGGAGAAAGCAACTTATTCGCTCCCTGACCATTTCAAAAACCACCATCGCCAGGAGATTGCCTCGAAGGCAGAGAAGGTAGAAAAGGAGCTTCCACAGCAATACTCCGCCTTCCAAAATGTGTTCGAAAAGAAGATCGTCAATGAACTACCCCCCTCCCGATCCTTTGATCATGTCATCGACCTCAAAGAGAGCTTCACCCCAAAGGTCACCAAAGCTTACCCTCTCAACCCGAAGGAACTTGATGCCTATAGAGCCTTCATAGACAAACACATCAAATCAGGAAAGATAGTCCCATCGAAATCGCCCCAGGCTTCCCCCTTCTTTTTCGTCCCAAAAAAGGATGGGTCGGTCCGCCCCTGTCAGGACTACTGATATCTCAATGAACATACCGTCAAAAATGCCTACCCCCTCCCCCTCATATCCAATCTCATGGACAAACTGAAGGGATCCTGCCTCTTTACAAAGATGGACATCCGATGGGGGTATAACAACGTACTGATCAAGCCTGAAGACCACTGGAAAGCAGCCTTCATCACACCCTTTGGTCTCTTTGAACCGATGGTAATGTCCTTTGGGATGTGCAACTCACCCACCACCTTCCAGGCCCTCATGAACCACATCTTCAGTGACATGATGGCAGAAGGATGGCTTGTCATTTACATGGACAACCTCCTCATCCACTCCTCCGCCCCCGCTGTTCACAAGGAATGAACAAAAAGAGTCCTTGAACAACTCCAGGAGCACAAACTTTTCCTCAAACTTGAGAAGTGCTCCTTTGATGTCGACGAGGTGGAGTACTTGGAAATAATTGTGTGAGAAGGACAGGTAAAGATGGACCCAGTCAAGCTGAGTGCCATCGACAACTGGAAACCCCCAACCTCTGTTAAAGCAGTCCGGTTGTTCATAGGGTTCTGCAACTTCTATAGGAAGTTCATCCCGGACTTCTCAACCCTAGCCCACCCCCTCATTGAATTGATGAAGAAGAACGCCCCCTGGGAGTGGAAGGAACCCCAGCAAACTGCCTTCCTTGCTATTAAGGAAGCCTTCACCAAATGACCAGTTCTACATCTCCCCGACGTCCTCTCCCCCTTCTTCGTCATGACCGACGCATCCCTCACAGCCACAGGGGCCGTCCTCATGCAAAAGGACACTAATGGTGACCTCCACCCCTGCGCTTACCTCTCCCAAACCCTTTTCCCAGCCGAGAGAAACTACGACATCTATGATCGTGAACTCCTCGCCATCATCCATGCCCTCAAGGAATGGCAACATTACCTCCTGGGCACTTCCCACCCCGTTACAGTCTCACAGACCACAAGAACTTGACTTATTTTAAACAACCTAGGAAGCTGTCCTGCTGCCAAGCCAGATGGTTGATGTTCCTGCAGGACTTCGACCTGACCTTCCACCATCTCCCTGGTACCCAGATGGGTCCAGCAGATGCCCTCTCCCATAAGGATGAGGTCGCAACCACTGGTGATAACCAGGATGTCACCCTCCTCCTCCCCGACCTCTTCGTTCGATCGATCAACACAGCTCTAGCTGACAAGACCGCATCCTCCTCCCCTACCGACCCCCTCATGCTCGACACCATCAAGGCTCTTGCCGATGGGTCCTCTCTCTGCCCCCGGGCAGCCCGGACGGACTGGACCTACGACCACCCCCACCTTTACTACAGGAACAGGCTTTTCATCCCTGAACTGGCCTGACAGGACCTTACCCATTCCATTCATGAAAGCGAAGCTGGGGAGCATGGCAGGTACTTCTGCACTGTCAATGCCCTCCAACGCAATTACTGGTGGCCTGGCCTCACTACCTTTGTGCGACATTTCATCTTGGGATGTGCCACCTGTCAAGCCCATAAGGTTAACACTCACCCCTCCACCCCACCCCTGACCCCGCTGCCTTCCTTGGCAACTCGCCCCTTCCAATCCATCTCTGTGGATCTCATCACGGATCTTCCCCCCTCCTTGGGATTTGACTTGGTCATGGTTGTGGTTGACCATGGCCTTACAAAGGGGGTAATTTATGCCCCTTGTCTCAAAACCATAGATGCCGCAGGCATGGCACTTCTTTTCTTTAAAACGGTCTTCCACCACTTCAGATTGCATGACAGATGCATTTCCAATTGGGGACCCCAGTTCACTTCTGCCTTTGCAAGAGAGCTAGCCAGACTTCTCAAATACAATTTGGCCCTCTCCACCGCATACCACCCCCAGACCGATGGCAAAATGGAATGGGTCAACCAGGAATTAGAGACCTACCTCCGCATCTTTTGTGATGGACATCCCGAAAGATGGGCAGAACTCCTCCCCATGGTCGAATTCTCCCATAATGCAGCCATCCATTCTGTCACCAATAAGTCTCCCTTCTCTCTCATGATGGGATATGAACCCTGTCCTTATCCTCCAATCGGCAAAATGTTCCTCCCTGCCCTGGAACAATGATTGGAAATACTCGGAGACACCCGATCGGAGGCAGTTGCTGCACACGAAAAGGCACAGAGAAGCATGAAGGAGCGAATCTCCTCCAAGTTCCACCCATGGAAAGTAGGGGATAAGGTATGGCTAGAAGGGAAGAACCTTCGCCTCCGCTACCCCTCTAGGAAACTCGCCCCCAGATGAGAGGGACCATTTGAAATTACCCAGATCATCTCCCCGGTAGCATCTCGTCTTTGCCTCCCCAAAACATGGCGAATCCATGATGTGTTTCATGCCTCCCTCTTGTCCACCTATCGGAAGACCTCGGAACACAGCCCCAACTACTCCAACCCTCCACTGGATCTAATTGGAGGAGAAGAAGAGTACAAAGTGGACAAAATCCTCTCACACCGTGGAACATGAGGACAGAGACAGTACCTGACCTCCTGGAAAGGATACTCCACAGCAGAGAACACCTGGGAACCGGAAGGAAGCTTTAAACATGCACAACCACTCCTTCGTGCTTATAAGCTTCGCCACCCCAAGGACTTTCCCCCCCCATCCTCTACCTAAATCATCTTTACAATGGCCATCACTCAGACACCCCCTGTTCACTGCAACCGTCTCTCCATCCCTCACTGCCGCATCCTGTTCACCTCCATTCTGGAGAACCCTGTCACCACCCTCATCATAGAAAGAAACTGGACCTTCGCCTACAACTACGACCTCATCTCCCTCACCCACCTCTACCAGTCGTACGCCACAGTGAGGTGTATAATGACCCGGTTGACCCCAGATAACCAACCCCCCGTCTATGCCGCTTCTCTGAATGGGGCCATCGCTGAGGCGAGGTCCCTTACTTTAGATTTACTTTGGAACCAAGGGTTCAGTGTGGTTGTTGATGCGCTCCCTCCTCTTGCCATCTCCCCCATCCTTCATCCCCTCATCCTCTCCATGTCTGAACTGGAGAGGGAGATCTACTTCTCCCAGGACCCTCTCAATATCCCTGCTGCCCCCGCCTCCCACCCCTCCAACCATGGAGCCACCCACGGGGGCATTAACGGTCGGTCCACCTCACCCTCTCCTACTCCCATTCCAGTTCCACCCCCTTCCTCCAGCACCATCCCTGATAGGGCCACACCTCCTACAAGGGCTTACTCTGAGTCAGCCAAGTCCTTTTGGACCAGCATTGAGGGGACGCCAGCCCCTCCAACATCAGTGACCTCTCTCCCCACTCTTAGGAGAGTCCGCTGTGCCTGCCTCTCGCAGGAGGAATGATGACGACTCAGACTCAGGACCACGGTCCTCGTCCCATTGGGCCCACTGGTGGGCCCGAGAAATCAATGAGGAAACGTGGGTCATTCCCACTCTCCCTGCCGCGTCCCCACCCCAGGACCCCTCTCCATTGTCACCCCCACTTGCCCCATCTCCCCTGCCCTCTCCGCCATTGGCTGCCAACCCTCTGCTCCACCAATGGCCCAATCCTCTCCCTGGCCTCATGTTCCTCCCCACCGTCATCTCCGGTGCTACGAGTGCCACTCCACCAACCACTTCCAGGTCAACTGTGCACAGTACATCTGCCCCTACTGCCACACCACTGCCCCTGGACACATCCAGGCTCAATGCCCTTGTTGAGTCTGTTCTCTCTGCAGAGAGGTTGGACACATTGCCAACCACTGTATCTTCCATGACAATGAGTGGGTCGACTGGGACCGTGACCCCACCGACTACAAGATCAACGAGGGGGACCAGTCCAGACAAGACTGAGGGGGTGGAAGAACGGACCCAGCTGGAACTGGAGAATATAGAGGAAGAGTCGGAGTCTCTTCCATACGAAGGGGGTAATGTTACAGATTTCTTTCCTTTTTATTCTTCTAACTACACTCTCGCCCATTTGACTTCTCATGTGCGAGAGGGCTTCACCCTTATGGCATTGACCTTACAATACACTACTTTTACAGACAATCTTCCTGATATGGACGAATAACCTCTTTAGGCAGCTCTCTTGTACTGCCTTGTATTCCCCTTAACCCAGACGGTCTGTGCACATCCTTACTTAGTTGGTCTGTGTGCCATTCCAAGTAGTATAAATACTTTGCCCTTGTACTCTAGTTAGGCATCTAGTTCTACGCAATCTATTGCTAGAATCTGGTCATTCCACGAGTGA